>JANSJX010000070.1:0-112150 GCA_026168455.1 Theocolax elegans | reverse complement strand
CGTCCGTCCGTCCGTCCGTCCGTCCGTCCGTCCGTCCGTCCGTCCGTCCGACAAACATTATCTTGGCGTGAGAGAGACAGTGAGAGGAAGAGATAGGGAGACAGATAGAGAGAGAGAGAGATTTATCTCTCTCTCTTATTCTCTCTCTCTTACTCTCTATCTTTCATTCTCTCTCTCTCTCTCTATCTCTCCATCTCTTTCTCTCTATCTTACATTCTCCACTTTTATACTCTCTCTCTTTCTCTCTATCTTTCATTCTCTCTCTTTTATTCTCTCTCTCTTTCTCTCTATCTTTCATCTCTCTCTTTTATTCTCTCTCTCTCTCTTTCTCTCTATCTTTCATTATTCTCTTTCTCTTTCTCTTTCTCTTCATTCTCACTCTTATTCTCTTTCTCTTTCTCTCTATATTTCATACTCCTCTCTTATTCTCTCCCTTTCTCTCGATCTTACATTCTCTCTCTTTTATTCTCTCTCTCTCTTCTCTCTATCTTTCATTCTCTAAAACGATTGCATGGAAAATGTATAACAGTAGTTGTCAAAATGATCATTGTATAATTTTATGGTAACAATTCGTGCATCGTCTGCAACAAAATGCAGAAAACGATGGCATAGAATTATGTATAGCAATAGTTGTTAAATGATTATTGTAATAATTTTGGTTTCAAAATTCCTGCATCGTCGCGGTATCAAAATGCAGAAAACGATTGCATGGAAAATGTATAACAGTAGTTGTCAAAATGATCATTGTATAATTTTATGGTAACAATTCGTGCATCGTCTGCCTAACAAAATGCAGAAAACGATGGCATAGAATTATGTATAGCAATAGTTGTTAATTGATTATTGTAATAATTTTGGTTTCAAATTCTGCATCGTCTGCGTAAAAATGGCAGAAAACGATTGCATGGAAAATGTATAACGTAGTATCAAAATGATCATTGATAATTTTATGGTAACAATTCGTGCATCGTCTGCCAACAAAATGCAGAAAACGATGGCATAGAATTATGTGTAGCAATAGTTGTTAATTGATTATTGTAATAATTTTGGTTTCAAATTCCTGCATCGTCTGCGTATCAAATGCAAAGAAAACGATTGCATGGAAAATGTATAACAGTAGTTGTCAAAATGATCATTGTATAATTTTATGGTAACAATTCGTGCATCGTCTGCCTAACAAAATGCAGAAAACGATGCATAGAATTATGTATAGCAATAGTTGTTAAATTGATTATTGTAATAATTTGGTTTCAAAATTCCTGCATCGTCTGCGGATAAAAATGGAGAAAACGATTGCATGGAAAATGTATAACAGTAGTATCAAAATGATCGATGTATAATTTTATGGTAACTATTCGTGCATCGTCTGACCAACAAAATGCAGAAAAACGATGGCATAGAATTATGTGTAGCAATAGTTGTTAAATTGATTATTGTAATAATTTTGGTTTCAACATTCCTGCATCGTCTGCGTATCAAATGCAGAAATGATTGCATGGAAAATGAATAACAGTAGACGTCAAAATGATCATTGTATAATTTTATGGTAACAATTCGTGCATCGTCTGCCTAACATAATGCAGAAACGATCGCATAGAATTATGTATAGCAATAGTTGTTGAATTGATTATTGTAGTAATTTTGTTTTCAAAATTGCTGCATCGTCTGCGTATCAAAATGCAGAAAACGATTGCATGGAAAAAGTATAGCATTAGTTGTCAAAATGATTATTGTATAATTTTATGGTAACAATTCGTGCATCGTTGCCTAACAAAATGCAGCAAACGATCGCATAGAATTATGTATAGCAATAGTGTTAATTGATTATTGTATAATTTTGGTTTCAAAAATTCCTGCATCGTCTGCGTATCAAAATGCAGAAAACGATTACATGAAAAAAATATAGCAATAGTTGTCAAAATGATTATTGTATAATTTTATGGTAACAATTCGTGCATCGTCTGCCTAACAAAATGCAGAAAACGATCGCATAGAATTATGTATAGCAATAGTTGTATAATTGATTATTGTAATAATTTTTGGTTTCAAATTCCTGCATCGTCTGCGGATAAAAATGCAGAAAACGATTGCATGGAAAATGTATAGCAGTGTCAAAATGATATTGTATAATTTTATGGTAACAATTCGTGCATCGTCTGCCTAACAAAATGCAGAAAACGATCGCATAGAATTATGTATAGCAATAGTTGTAAATTGATTATTGTAATAATTTTTGGTTTCAAATTCCGCATCGTCTGCGGATAAAAATGCAGAAAACGATTGCATGGAAAATGTATAACAGTAGTTGTCAAAATGATCATTGTATAATTTTATGGTAACAATTCGTGCATCGTCTGCGTACAAAATGCAGAAAACGATGCATGGAATTATGATAGCAATAGTTGTAAATGATATTGTAATATTTATGGTAAAATTCTGCATCGTCTGCCTAACAAAATGCAGAAAACGATCGCATAGAATTATGTATAGCAATAGTTGTATAATTGATTATTGTAATAATTTTTGGTTTCAAATATTCCTGCATCGTCTGCGGATAAAATGCAGAAAACGATTGCATGGAAAATGTATAGCAGTAGTTGTCAAAATGATCATTGTATAATTTTATGGTAACAATTCGTGCATCGTCTGCCTAACAAAATGCAGAAAACGATGGCATAGAATTATGTATAGCAATAGTTGTATAATTGATTATTGTATAATTTTGGTTTCAAATTCCTGCATCGTCGCGTATCAAAATGCAGAAAACGAATTGCATGGAAAATGTATAACAGTAGTTGTCAAAATGATCATTGTATAATTTATGGTAACAATTCGTGCATCGTCTGCTAACAAAATGCAGAAAACGATAGCATAGAATTATGTATAGCATAGTTTGCTAAATTGATTATTGTAATAATTTTGGTTTCAAAATTCCTGCATCGTCTGCGGATAAAAATGCAGAAAACGATTGCATGGAAAATGTATAACAGTTAGTTGTCAAAATGATCATTGTATAATTTTATGGTAACAATTCGTGCATCGTCTGCCTAACAAATGCAGAAAACGATCGCATAGAATTATGTATAGCTATAGTTGTCTAAATTGATTATTGTAATAATTTGGTTTCAAAATTCCTGCATCGTCTGCGTATCAAAATGCAGAAAACGATTGCATGGAAAAAGTATAGCAATAGTTGTCAAAATGATCATTGTATAATTTTATGGTAACAATTCGTGCATCGTCTGCCTAACAAAATGCAGAAAACGATCGCATTGAATTATGTATAGCAAATAGTTGTATAATTGATTATTGTAATAATTTTTGGTTTCAAAATTCCTGCATCGTCTGCGGATAAAAATGCAGAAAACGATTGCATGGAAAATGTATAACAGTAGTTGTCAAAATGATCATTGTATAATTTTATGGTAACAATTCGTGCATCGTCTGCCTAACAAAATGCAGAAAACGATGGCATAGAATTATGTATAGCAATAGTTGTTAATTGATTATTGTAATAATTTTTGGTTTCAAAATTCCTGCATCGTCTGCGGATAAAAATGGAGAAAACGATTGCATGGAAAATGTATAACAGTAGTTATCAAAAGGATCGATGTATAATTTTATGGTAACTATTCGTGCATCGTCTGCCTAACAAAATGCAGAAAACGATGGCATAGAATTATGTGTAGCAATAGTTGTTAAATTGATTATTGTAATAATTTTGGTTTCAACATTCCTGCATCGTCTGCGTATCAAAATGCAGAAAACGATTGCATGGAAAATGATAAACAGTAGATGTCAAAATGATCATTGTATAATTTTATGGTAACAATTCGTGCATCGTCTGCCTAACAAAATGCAGAAAACGATCGCATAGAATTATGTATAGCAATAGTTGTTAAATTGATTATTGTAATAATTTTGGTTTCAAAATTCCTGCATCGTCTGCGTATCAAAATGCAGAAAACGATTGCATGAAAAAGTATAGCAATTAGTTGTCAAAATGATCATTGTATAATTTTATGGTAACAATTCGTGCATCGTCTGCCTAACAAAATGCAGAAAACGATCGGCATAGAATTATGTATAGCAATAGTTGTTAAATTGATTATTGTAATAATTTTGGTTTCAAAATTCCTGCATCGTCTGCGTATCAAAATGCAGAAAACGATTGCATGGAAAAAGTATAGCAAGTAGTTGTCAAAATGATCATTGTATAATTTTATGGTAACAATTCGTGCATCGTCTGCCTAACAAAATGCAGAAAACGATCGCATAGAATTATGTATAGCAATAGTTGTATAATTGATTATTGTAATAATTTTTGGTTTCAAAATTCCTGCATCGTCTGCGGATAAAATGCAGAAAAACGATTGCATGGAAAAATGTATAGCAGATAGTTGTCAAAATGATCATTGTATAATTTTATGGTAACAATTCGTGCATCGTCTGCCTAACAAAATGCAGAAAACGATCGCATAGAATTATGTATAGCAATAGTTGTATAAATTGATTATTGTAATAATTTTTGTTTCAAAATTCCTGCATCGTCTGCGTATAAAATGCAGAAAACGATTAGCATGGAAAAAGTATAGCAATAGTTGTCAAATGATCATTGTATAATTTTATGGTAACAATTCGTGCATCGTCTGCCTAACAAAATGCAGAAAACGATCGCATAGAATTATGTATAGCAATAGTTGTTAAATTGATTATTGTAATAATTTTTGGTTTCAAAATTCCTGCATCGTCTGCGTATAAAAATGCAGAAAACGATTGCATGGAAAAAGTATAGCAATAGTTGTCAAAATGATCATTGTATAATTTTATGGTAACAATTCGTGCATCGTCTGCCTAACAAAATGCAGAAAACGATCGCATAGAATTATGTATAGCAATAGTTGTATAATGATTATTGTAATAATTTTTGGTTTCAAAATTCCTGCATCGTCTGCGGATAAAAATGCAGAAAACGATTGCATGGAAAAAGTATAGCAATAGTTGTCAAAATGATCATTGTATAATTTTATGGTAACAATTCGTGCATCGTCTGCCTAACAAAATGCAGAAAACGATCGCATAGAATTATGTATAGCAATAGTTGTATAATTGATTATTGTAATAATTTTTGGTTTCAAATTCCTGCATCGTCTGCGGATAAAATGCAGAAAACGATTGCATGGAAAATGTATAACAGTAGTTGTCAAAATGATCATTGTATAATTTTATGGTAACAATTCGTGCATCGTCTGCCTAACAAAATGCAGAAAACGATCGCATAGAATTATGTATAGCAATAGTTGCTAAATTGATTATTGTAATAATTTTTGGTTTCAAAATTCCTGCATCGTCTGCGGATAAAAATGCAGAAAACGATTGCATGGAAAATGTATAACAGTAGTTGTCAAAATGATCATTGTATAATTATATGGTAACAATTCGTGCATCGTCTGCTTAACAAAATGCAGAAAACGATATCATAGAATTATGTATAGCTATAGTTGCTAAATTGATTATTGTAATAATTTGGTTTCAAAATTCCTGCATCGTCTGCGTATCAAAATGCAGAAAACGATTGCATGGAAAAAGTATAGCAATAGTTGTCAAAATGATCATTGTATAATTTTATGGTAACAATTCGTGCATACGTCTGCCTAACAAAATGCAGAAAACGATCGCATTGAATTATGTATAGCAATAGTTGTATAATTGATTATTGTGATAATTTTTGGTTTCAAAATTCCTGCATCGTCTGCGGATAAAAATGCAGAATACGATTGCATGGAAAATGTATAACAGTAGTTGTCAAAATGATCATTGTATAATTTTATGGTAACAATTCGTGCATCGTCTGGCTAACAAAATGCAGAAAACGATGGCATAGAATTATGTATAGCAATAGTTGTCTAATTGATTATTGTAATAATTTTTGGTTTCAAAATTCCTGCATCGTCTGCGGATAAAAATGGAGAAAACGATTGCATGGAAAATGTATAACAGTAGTTATCAAAATGATCGATGTATAATTTTATGGTAACTATTCGTGCATCGTCTGCCCAACAAAATGCAGAAAACGATGGCATAGAATTATGTGTAGCAATAGTTGTTAAATTGATTATTGTAATAATTTTGGTTTCAACATTCCTGCATCGTCTGCGTATCAAATGCAGAAAACGATTGCATGGAAAATGTACAACAGTAGATGTCAAAATGATCATTGTATAATTTTATGGTAACAATTCGTGCATCGTCTGCCTAACAAAATGCAGAAAACGATCGCATAGAATTATGTATAGCAATAGTTGTTAAATTGATTATTGTAATAATTTTGGTTTCAAAATTCCTGCATCGTCTGCGGATAAAAATGCAGAAAACGATTACATGGAAAAAGTATAGCAATAGTTGTCAAAATGATTATTGTATAATTTTATGGTAACAATTCGTGCATCGTCTGGCTAACAAAATGCAGAAAACGATGGCATAGAATATGTATAGCAATAGTTGTCTAATTGATTATTGTAATAATTTTGGTTTCAAAATTCCTGCATCGTCTGCGTATCAAAATGCAGAAAACGATTACATGAAAAAAGTATAGCAATAGTTGTCAAAATGATTATTGTATAATTTTATGGTAACAATTCGTGCATCGTCTGCCTAACAAATGCAGAAAACGATCGCATAGAATTATGTATAGCAATAGTTGTATAATTGATTATTGTGATAATTTTTGGTTTCAAAATTCCTGCATCGTCTGCGGATAAAAATGCAGAATACGATTGCATGGAAAATGTATAACAGTAGTTGTCAAAATGATCATTGTATATTTTATGGTAACAATTCGTGCATCGTCTGCCTAACAAAATGCAGAAAACGGTCGCATAGAATTATGTATAGCAATAGTTGTATAATTGATTATTGTAATAATTTTTGGTTTCAAAATTCCTGCATCGTCAGCGGATTAAAATGCAGAAAACGATTGCATGGAAAATGTATAACAGTAGTTGTCAAAATGATCGATGTATAATTTTATGGTAACAATTCGTGCATCGTCTGCCCAACAAAATGCAGAAAACGATGGCAGAGAATTATGTGTAGCAATAGTTGTTAAATTGATTATTGTAATAATTTTGGTTCCAACATTCCTGCATCGTCTGCGTATCAAAATGCAGAAAACGATTACATGGAAAAAGAATAGCAATAGTTGTCAAAATGAATATTGTATAATTTTATGGTAACAATTCGTGCATCGTCTGCCTAACAAAATGCAGAAAACGATCGCATAGAATTATGTATAGCAATAGTTGTATAATTGATTATTGTAATAATTTTTGGTTTCAAGATTCCTGCATCGTCTGCGGATAAAAATGCAGAATACAATTGCATGGAAAATGTATAACAGTAGTTGTCAAAATGATCATTGTATAATTTTATGGTAACAATTCGTGCATCGTCTGCCCAACAAAATGCAGAAAACGATGGCATAGAATTATGAATAGCAATAGTTGTTAAATTGATTATTGTAATATTTTTGGTTTCAAAATTCCTGCATCGTCTGCCTAACAAAATGCAGAAAACGATCGCATAGAATTATGTATAGCAATAGTTGTATAATTGATTATTGTAATAATTTTTGGTTTCAATATTCCTGCATCGTCTGCGGATAAAAATGCAGAAAACGATTGCATGGAAAATGTATAATAGTAGTTGTCAAAATTATCATTGTTTAATTTTATGGTAACAATTCGTGCATCGTCTGCCCAACAAAATGCAGAAAACGATGGCATAGAATTATGAATAGCAATAGTTGTTAAATTGATTATTGTAATAATTTTGGTTTCAAAATTCCTGCATCGTCCGCGTATCAAAATGCAGAAAACGATTGCATGGAAAATGTATAACAGTAGTTGACAAAATGATCATTGTATATTTTTATGGTAACAATTCGTACATCGTCTGCCTAACAAAATGCAAGGAAAACGATCGCATAGAATTATGTGTAGCAATAGTTGTTAAATTGATTATTGTAATAATTTTGGTTTCAAAATTCCTGCATTGTCTGCGTATCAAAATGCAGAAAACGATTGCATGGAAAAAGTATAGCAATAGTTGTCAAAATGATTATTGTATAATTTTATGGTAGAAATTCGTGCATCGTCTGCCTAACAAAATGAAGAAAACGGTCGCATAGAATTATGTATAGCAATAGTTGTATAACTGATTAATGTAATAATTTTTGGTTTCAAAATTCCTGCATCGTCTGCGGATAAAAATGCAGAAAACGATTACATGGAAAAAGTATAGCAATAGTTGTCAAAATGATTATTGTATAATTTTATGGTAACAATTCGTGCATCGTCTGGCTAACAAAATGCAGAAAACGATGGCATAGAATTATGTATAGCGATAGTTGTCTAATTGATTATTGTAATAATTTTTGGTTTCAAAATTCCTGCATCGTCTGCGGATAAAAATGCAGAAAACGATTGCATGGAAAATGTATAATAGTAGTTGTCAAAATTATCATTGTTTAATTTTATGGTAACAATTCGTGCATCGTCTGCCCAACAAAATGCAGAAAACGATGGCATAGAATTATGAATAGCAATAGTTGTTAAATTGATTATTGTAATAATTTTGGTTTCAAAATTCCTGCATCGTCCGCGTATCAAAATGCAGAAAACGATTGCATGGAAAATGTATAACAGTAGTTGTCAAAATGATCGATGTATAATTTTATGGTAACAATTCGTGCATCGTCTGCCCAACAAAATGCAGAAAACGATGGCATAGAATTATGTGTAGCAATAGTTGTTAAATTGATTATTGTAATAATTTTGGTTCCAACATTCCTGCATCGTCTGCGTATCAAAATGCAGAAAACGATTACATGGAAAAAGAATAGCAATAGTTGTCAAAATGATTATTGTATAATTTTATGGTAACAATTCGTGCATCGTCTGCCTAACAAAATGCAGAAAACGATCGCATAGAATTATGTATAGCAATAGTTGTATAATTGATTATTGTAATAATTTTTGGTTTCAAGATTCCTGCATCGTCTGCGGATAAAAATGCAGAATACAATTGCATGGAAAATGTATAACAGTAGTTGTCAAAATGATCATTGTATAATTTTATGGTAACAATTCGTGCATCGTCTGCCCAACAAAATGCAGAAAACGATGGCATAGAATTATGAATAGCAATAGTTGTTAAATTGATTATTGTAATATTTTTGGCTTCAAATTCCTGCATCGTCTGCCTAACAAAATGCAGAAAACGATCGTATAGAATTATGTATAGCAATAGTTGTATAATTGATTATTGTAATAATTTTAGGTTTCAATATTCCTGCATCGTCTGCGGATAAAAATGCAGGAAACGATTGCATGGAAAATGTATAACAGTAGTTCTCAAAATGATCATTGTATAATTTTATGGTAACAATTCGTGCATCGTCTGCCCAAAAAATGCAGAAAACGATGGCATAGAATTATGAGTAGCAATAGTTGTTAAATTGATTATTGTAATAATTTTGGTTTCAAAATTCCTGCATCGCCTGCGTATCAAAATGCAGAAAACGATTGCATGGAAAATGTATAACAGTAGTTGACAAAATGATCATTGTATATTTTTATGGTAACAATTCGTGCATCGTCTGCCTAACAAAATGCAGAAAACGATCGCATAGAATTATGTATAGCAATAGTTGTCTAATTGATTATTGTAATAATTTTTGGTTTCAAAATTCCTGCACCCTCTGCGAATAAAAATGCAGAATAAAATTGCATGGAAAATGTATAACAGTAGTTGTCAAAATGACCATTGTATAATTTTATGGTAACAATTCGTGCATCGTCTGCCCAACAAAATGCAGAAAACGATGGCATAGAATTATGTGTAGCAATAGTTGCGTAATTGATTATTGTAATATTTTTGTTTTCAAAATTCCTGCATCGTCTGCGTATCAAAATGCAGAAAACGATAGCATGGAAAATGTATAACAGTAGTTAACAAAATGAACATTGTATAATTTTATGGTAACAATTCGTGCATCGTCTGCCTAACAAAATGCAGAAAACGATCGCATAGAATTATGTATAGCAATAGTTGTGTAATTGATTATTGTAATAATTTTTGGTTTCAAAATTCCTGCATCTTCCGCGGATAAAAATGCAGAAAAAATTGCATGGAAAATGTATAACAGTAGTTGTCAAAATGATTATTGTATAATTTTATGGTAACAATTCGTGCATCGTCTGCCCAACAAAATGCAGAAAATGATGGCATAGAATTATGTGTAGCCATAGTTGGTAAATTGATTATTGTAATAATTTTGGTTTCAACATTCCTGCATCGTCTGCGTATCAAAATGCAGAAAACGATTGCATGGATAAAGTATAGCAATAGTTGTCTAAATGATTATTGTATAATTTTATGGTAACACTTCGTGCATCGTCTGCCCAACAAAATGCAGAATACGATGGCATAGAATTATGTATAGCAATAGTTGTGTAATTGATTATTGTAATAATTTTTGGTTTCAAAATTCCTGCATCGTCCGCGGATAAAAATGCAGAAAAAATTGCATGGAAAATGTATAACAGTAGTTGTCAAAATGATCATTGTATAATTTTATGGTAACAATTCGTGCATCGTCTGCCTAACAAAATGCAGAAAACGATGGCATAGAATTATGTATAGCAATAGTTGTATAATTGATTATTGTAATAATTTTGGTTTCAACATTCCTGCATCGTCTGCGTATCAAAATGCAGAAAACGATTGCATGGAAAAAGTATAGCAATAGTTGTCAAAATGATTATTGTATAATTTTATGGTAACAATTCGTGCATCGTCTGCCTAACAAAATGCAGAAAACGATCGCATAGAATTATGTATAGCAAAAGTTGTATAACTGATTATTGTAATAATTATTGGTTTCAAAATTCCTGCATCGTCTGCGGATAAAAATGCAGAAAACGATTACATGGAAAAAGTATAGCAATAGTTGTCAAAATGATTATTGTATAATTTTATGGTAACAATTCGTGCAACGTCTGCCTAACAAAATGCAGAAAACGATCGCATAGAATTATGTATAGCAATAGTTGTGTAATTGATTATTGTGATAATTTTTGGTTTCAAAATTCCTGCATCGTCTGCGGATAAAAATGCAGAATATGATTGCATGGAAAAAGTATAGCAATAGTTGTCAAAATGATTATTGTATAATTTTATGGTAGAAATTCGTGCATCGTCTGCCTAACAAAATGAAGAAAACGGTCGCATAGAATTATGTATAGCAATAGTTGTATAACTGATTATTGTAATAATTTTTGGTTTCAAAATTCCTGCATCGTCTGCGGATAAAAATGCAGAAAACGATTACATGGAAAAAGTATAGCAATAGTTGTCAAAATGATTATTGTATAATTTTATGGTAACAATTCGTGCAACGTCTGCCTAACAAAATGCAGAAAACGATCGCATTGAATTATGTATAGTAATAGTTGTATAATTGATTATTGTGATAATTTTTGGTTTCAAAATTCCTGCATCGTCTGCGGATAAAAATGCAGAATATGATTGCATGGAAAAAGTATAGCAATAGTTGTCAAAATGATTATTGTATAATTTTATGGTAGAAATTCGTGCATCGTCTGCCTAACAAATGAAGAAAACGGTCGCATAGAATTATGTATAGCAATAGTTGTATAACTGATTAATGTAATAATTTTTGGTTTCAAAATTCCTGCATCGTCTGCGGATAAAAATGCAGAAAACGATTACATGGAAAAAGTATAGCAATAGTTGTCAAAATGATTATTGTATAATTTTATGGTAACAATTCGTGCATCGTCTGGCTAACAAAATGCAGAAAACGATGGCATAGAATTATGTATAGCAATAGTTGTCTAATTGATTATTGTAATAATTTTTGGTTTCAAAATTCCTGCATCGTCTGCGGATAAAAATGCAGAAAACGATTGCATGGTAAATGTATAATAGTAGTTGTCAAAATTATCATTGTTTAATTTTATGGTAACAATTCGTGCATCGTCTGCCCAACAAAATGCAGAAAACGATGGCATAGAATTATGAATAGCAATAGTTGTTAAATTGATTATTGTAATAATTTTGGTTTCAAAATTCCTGCATCGTCCGCGTATCAAAATGCAGAAAACGATTGCATGGAAAATGTATAACAGTAGTTGTCAAAATGATCGATGTATAATTTTATGGTAACAATTCGTGCATCGTCTGCCCAACAAAATGCAGAAAACGATGGCATAGAATTATGTGTAGCAATAGTTGTTAAATTGATTATTGTAATAATTTTGGTTTCCAACATTCCTGCATCGTCTGCGTATCAAAATGCAGAAAACGATTACATGGAAAAAGAATAGCAATAGTTGTCAAAATGATTATTGTATAATTTTATGGTAACAATTCGTGCATCGTCTGCCTAACAAAATGCAGAAAACGATCGCATAGAATTATGTATAGCAATAGTTGTATAATTGATTATTGTAATAATTTTTGGTTTCAAGATTCCTGCATCGTCTGCGGATAAAAATGCAGAATACAATTGCATGGAAAATGTATAACAGTAGTTGTCAAAATGATCATTGTATAATTTATGGTAACAATTCGTGCATCGTCTGCCCAACAAAATGCAGAAAACGATGGCATAGAATTATGAATAGCAATAGTTGTTAAATTGATTATTGTAATATTTTTGGCTTCAAAATTCCTGCATCGTCTGCCTAACAAAATGCAGAAAACGATCGTATAGAATTATGTATAGCAATAGTTGTATAATTGATTATTGTAATAATTTTAGGTTTCAATATTCCTGCATCGTCTGCGGATAAAAATGCAGGAAACGATTGCATGGAAAATGTATAACAGTAGTTCTCAAAATGATCATTGTATAATTTTGTGGTAACAATTCGTGCATCGTCTGCCCAAAAAAATGCAGAAAACGATGGCATAGAATTATGAGTAGCAATAGTTGTTAAAATTGATTATTGTAATAATTTTGGTTTCAAAATTCCTGCATCGCCTGCGTATCAAAATGCAGAAAACGATTGCATGGAAAATGTATAACAGTAGTTGACAAAATGATCATTGTATATTTTTATGGTAACAATGCGTGCATCGTCTGCCTAACAAAATACAGAAAACGATCGCATAGAATTATGTATAGCAATAGTTGTCTAATTGATTATTGTAATAATTTTTGGTTTCAAAATTCCTGCACCCTCTGCGAATAAAAATGCAGAATAAAATTGCATGGAAATGTATAACAGTAGTTGTCAAAATGACCATTGTATAATTTTATGGTAACAATTCGTGCATCGTCTGCCCAACAAAATGCAGAAAACGATGGCATAGAATTATGTGTAGCAATAGTTGCGTAATTGATTATTGTAATATTTTGTTTTCAAAATTCCTGCATCGTCTGCGTATCAAAATGCAGAAAACGATAGCATGGAAAATGTATAACAGTAGTTAACAAATGAACATTGTATAATTTTATGGTAACAATTCGTGCATCGTCTGCCTAACAAAATGCAGAAAACGATCGCATAGAATTATGTATAGCAATAGTTGTGTAATTCATTATTGTAATAATTTTTGGTTTCAAAATTCCTGCATCTTCCGCGGATAAAAATGCAGAAAAAAATTGCATGGAAAATGTATAACAGTAGTTGTCAAAATGATTATTGTATAATTTTATGGTAACAATTCGTGCATCGTCTGCCCAACAAAATGCAGAAAATGATGGCATAGAATTATGTGTAGCCATAGTTGGTAAATTGATTATTGTAATAATTTTGGTTTCAACATTCCTGCATCGTCTGCGTATCAAAATGCAGAAAACGATTGCATGGATAAAGTATAGCAATAGTTGTCTAAATGATTATTGTATAATTTTATGGTAACACTTCGTGCATCGTCTGCCCAACAAAATGCAGAATACGATGGCATAGAATATGTATAGCAATAGTTGTGTAATTGATTATTGTAATAATTTTTGATTTCAAAATTCCTGCATCGTCCGCGGATAAAAATGCAGAAAAAATTGCATGGAAAATGTATAACAGTAGTTGTCAAAATGATCATTGTATAATTTTATGGTAACAATTCGTGCATCGTCTGCCTAACAAAATGCAGAAAACGATCGCATAGAATTATGTATAGCAATAGTTGTATAATTGATTATTGTAATAATTTTGGTTTCAACATTCCTGCATCGTCTGCGTATCAAAATGCAGAAAACGATTGCATGGAAAAAGTATAGCAATAGTTGTCAAAATGATTATTGTATAATTTTATGGTAACAATTCGTGCATCGTCTGCCTATTATTATTATTATTATTATTATTATTATGAGGGTAGGACTTGTCCCGGACACTTAGGTAACACCCATTGTATCTCCCTCTCTAGTTGATCACCTACATCGGTAGGTCTGCTCTCCTCCAGAAGGAGAGTATGGCCCCCGCATCAGATGACCCTATGTCATCAGCCGTCGGGTAATGCCTACCCAACAGCCGGTGTCTTAGCTGGCTAAATTTTGGGCAATCCGTCAGTATGTGAAGGGGGGTTTCATTAGCTTCCCCACACCATCTGCAGATTCCTGTCTCCGCTCTGCCTGTCCTCAGACTATACCAGTTCAACAGTATGTGTCCTGTTATGATCCGGGTGAACAGACCGGAGTCTTTCCGATTGCCATTGCAAATGTACTTAGTCCATTTTGCATTTGCGCCATGATGTAGGAGCGCTTTGGCATGCGAGCAACCTTTCACTTCTTGCCAGACGCATAGGTGCTGAGCCCTTATCCACTCGCGAATCCCCTCTACCATAAGGCATTTTGGTGCCCCAATAAAGGGTTCCGGTCCCGTTGGAAGGGTTTTAGCCCCCAGCGCTGCCAACCGGTCCGCAATTTCATTTCCTCTGATCCCCGTGTGACCAGGGACCCACAGTAATCTGACCTTGTTTACTGCGGCTACCTCATTTAAAACAGCCCTGCACTCCCACACCAGTCGTGAGACCGTTCGGTGGGCAGACAGGGCCTTGAGGGCCGCCTGACTGTCCGTGCAGATACTTATCCTCCTTCCCTTTAGGTCCAGGTCTTGAATCCTCTGGGCACATCCCAGTATTGCACGAACCTCAGACTGGAAGACAGTTGCGTACTGTCCCAGAGATAGGAAAGTCCCCTTTCCATCCCTACGACAGTAAAAACCCGCTCCAGAGCGTTCATCGGCTTTGGATCCATCCGTGTACCAAATGTCTCCGTTGCCCGGTAGACTGTCCCTCTTCGTCTCCCAGTCCTTCCGTGTGGGTATAACCACAGTGAAAGTACTATTAAAGGAGTACTTTGGGACCATCAAATCTGTACCCATGGAGTTAAATGGATTATTTCCGAGCTCGGTTGGCAGCAGAGTGTGTCTCGAGCCTGGCTTCCATTTTCCCTGGGTCCTGAGTCTGTATGCAGACATTGCTGCTGCACCAGTTATTGTCAAGAACAGAGGTTCCACATCGGCCAGAATTCCCATCGCCGAGATAGGCGTGGTTCTTATAGCTCCCGTGGCCCCCCTTAGCGCCAGTCCTCGCAGTCCTTCCAGAGTCCTGCGAGTTGTGAGCTGTTGTACCCTTGGCCACCAGACCAACGCAGCATAGATCAATCTAGGCACCAAGATCGCCCGGTAGATCCATAGCACAATTCGGGGGCTCAGCCCCCAGGTCGTGCTGAATGCTCTTCTACACATCCAGAATGCTGCGTGAAATCTGTTGACTTGGGCATCAACATGATTTTTCCAATGGAGTTTCTTGTCTAGGATAACCCCCAAATACTTAACCGAAGATGAGACCTCTAGCTGCTTCCCAAGAAATTTGGGAGCCTTGTAGGGTTGAGTCTTGTATTTACGCGAGAAAATGACTAGCTCCACCTTGTTCGGGTTAACCGAGAGCCCTGTGGAGTCACACCATTTTTCGACTTTCTTGAGTGCCAACTGCATAGCGTTCATGGCTGCGCTTACACAGGCTCCTCCTTGGAGTATCAGAAAGTCATCCGCATAGGCTTGAGCGTAGCAGCCCCCAACATTCAGCGCCCCTAGAAGCCCATCTGCCACGAGACACCAAATGGTGGGCGAAGCCACCCCTCCCTGCGGACATCCTTTATTGACGATTCCCGTGACCTCCGAACTTCCCAGTTTGGCTGTCACTCTCCTGCAATTCAGCATATCCCTGATCCACTCGATGAGTGGTTCAGGTACTTGGTGTTTCCTTGCCTGTTCGCAGACTACTCCCGAAGGGGTCCGGTTAAAGGCGCCTTCAATATCTATGAAGGTTGCCACCATTAGTCCTCCTTTCTCCAGCTGCTTCTCAGTGCGGCTAACCGCCTCGTGCAGAGCGGTCTCCGTGGAGTAGCCCGCTCTATACGCATGCTGGTTAGGGTGCAATGGTTCCGCAGTTAGAATTGCGTCCTGCACAAATCTGTCTACAAGCCTTTCTAACGCCTTAAAAACGAAAGAAGTAAGGCTGATTGGCCTAAAATCCTTAACAGATGTATGCGCTGTCTTCCCCGTTTTTGGAATGAAAACCACTTTAGCGGCCTTCCACCCCTGGGGGACATGCGACAGGGCGATGCTTGCCCTGAAGATTTTTGTCAGTGGCCCCAGCAGCTCCTCTATCCCCTCTTGCAGGAGCACCGGATAGATTCCATCTGTTCCGGGCGCCTTGTAGGGGGCGAAGCTGCCGATTGCCCATCTGACCTTTTCCGCTGACACGATTTTTGCCGCCAGATCCCACGCCGCTCTCCCCGGTCTTGATATCCCACGAGAGTCAGGAATGCTTTCCAGCGGTTGAAAATCTGGAAAATTAGTTCGAAGGAGTAATTGTAGACATTCCTCCTCCGACTTTGTATAGTCCCCATTAGGTAACTTGATGGCTTCAAGCCAGACCTCGGGGTTCTTTGCTAAGATACGTTGAAGTCTTGCCGCGTCAGGGTAGCTTTCGATACCCTCGCAGTAGTTCCTCCAACCCTTCACTCGTTCCAAGTTGATAAGATCCTTGTACCGCTTTTTAGTGTTTTTATGAATTACCCAGTCCGCCGGGTTGCGAGTATTTCGGGCCCTATTAAAGGTCCTCCTCGATTCCCGGCGTAGATAATCCAGTTCTTTATTCCACCAAGGGGTTTTATACGTGCCCCTTGGTGTCGTAGAAGGGCAGTTATCTTTAAACGACCCTTCCACAGCCCTACTAAGCTGTGCAGCCCAGTAGTCCAGGTTTATTTTTGTACTAAAGTTTAATCTGAAGGAGGAGAGCTCCGATCCAAGTTGCTTTCTATAGGCCTCCCGGTTAGTTTTCCTGGGATTTCTATATGACTTAGTCTGTGCCCTTATCCCCTTCCATGTAAAAAGTATGTGCATATGGTCAGAGAGTGAAGGTTCTTTAGAGACCCTCCAATCTCCAATCCATCTCATGATGCTATGTGAGCACAGTGTCAGGTCAATAACCTCCATTCTTAAAGAATTATAGAACGTTGGCTCCCTGCCCTTATTAAGAATCTCAAGATCGGTAGATGCTAAGTATTGTAGGAGTGCGTTGCCCCTCCTATTACTGTCCGTACTACCCCACACCGTGTGGTGTGAGTTTGCATCACACCCCACAATGATAGGGATCTTTCGGACATCACTGTACTCTACCAATTTTTGTACCTCCCATGGTGGAGGTTCGTCTATGGAGTCATAAGGAAAGTAGCTAGAAGCCACTACCACCTCCACATCCGATCCCTCCATCGTTGGGAGCCTTACTTTAATAGTTGTTAAGTCCCTACTACAGTGGGTCGCTAGTAGCGAGGCTTCCAAACCCTTTACCAAAATACACGCCCTCGGGGTATTACAAGCGGGATCTCTAAAAAGTCTCCCCATCCCATTTAATCCCTTTATCGACCCCGCAACCACCCAAGGTTCTTGTATTAGGCAAATGCCTGTTTGCATCACAGCCATGCTCCTAGCCAGAACGGACGAGGCGCTTTTGCTATGATGCAGATTAATTTGCGTGAATACTACTCCCTCCAAAGCCATGGTGATTTAGGACGGAGCAGTTCCACTACCCTCACCCTGCCCCTTCGGACCGCCGCCCACCTTTACGGTAACGCGCCCTAGCCCGTAGTGCAGCTGAAAATTGCGCTGCTTCAGCACCCTAATCGACGTTTCGGGTATGCTCAGGACAAGAAAAGTTCCGAAGTTAGGACCTTCCCCCTCCTCTGTCCCGAGCACCCTCCAACGTGTAATCCCCACGTCCGGGTTTCTATGATGGAGGCACTCAAGAACCTCAGCCGGGTTAAGCCTCTCACCATGAATACGGAGAGTAGCCCGCTGAGGCTTCTTGAGCGCCTCCATGGCAACCAGGGTCAGTTTAGCGCCCTCCCAAGGTCTGATGAGAGGAATTACTCCCTCCAACCAGTCCCTTGACGCCTCATTGTCCGAGACGACAATAATGGCCCCCAGCTTCACGAAGGAGTTGCTGAATCCAGGCATAAACGATCCAGTTGGGATCTTAAGGATCTCCAGCTCGATCGCCCTGCCGACGAGTCCCAGCTGTTGGACAGTCAGTTCCTCGTCGGGATAGCCCTCTCCAACAATCGCCCTCGTGAGTGGGTCGATCATTCTGGCAGCCATTATTCCCGCCTCCATATGCGGTCTTTTCTTCTCTGCCTGACCGGTTGGTGGGGTATCATCAACACCTCTCGTTCTTTTAGAGGTAGCCGATGTCCCCCGCATTTGAGCCTGCGTGACTGGATTCGGGGTTTGCTTTGGAGTCATTACTGCCTCCCTAACACCCCCCGCCAGCCTAGCATTTTCTCTGGCGAGTCTCCTACGCTGGGCACCCGATAATCTCGGTCGCTTCAGACGTAGGGCCTCCAGGTCTTTCGAGACCGAGTCGGTCTGGGAGTTGGTAGACCCCCCTCCCGACTCGGTTTGTTGAAGGCCTGCCCCCATTTCGGCCAGCCCTCCCAAATGTTCGATTGGGAGTACGGTTCCCCCAATCCCTCCCGCCGAGATATCAGGCTGGTTCTTCGAAGAGTCCCGGCCTTCCTTCTCGGCGGTGTCCCGCGTGAGTCTACCCGCGTCCGCGATAGGTTGTTCCACAAACTGTGCACTGGTCGTTGCCGCCCGGTTCCAGCTTGCTTCGCCCCCTACTCCCTGCCCTGAATTTACTATTGATTTAAAAATTTGGTCCATTTGATTCCCACGAGTAAAAGGGAAATAAATAGTCCGCCACCGCAGAGCCCCGATACAGTGGTAAGGCGCTGAAATACTCGGAAGTCGCGCCAAGCCTCCGAGGCACCGTTAGATGTCACACGGAACCCTGGTGACAAACCAAGCCCCTCGGCACGGTTTTCATAACACCTTGGGCTTAGGGGGTGGAAAGTACCCATTGCATACCCACCTGTAGTACAATGGGGAGCTGTTCTTTAGTCCCGGGGCAGGGCTAGACACCCCGGAGACGAGTGTCCGGGGCTCCGGAGATACCCATATTAATAGGGCCCCATCACCCTTCATTCACTCTTCCATTCACCGTCCATTCAGGAAGCGCCCGTTTATAGGGAGTCGCTTCAAAGCACTCTTTGACATTCAGACGGACCCCCCTCCCCTGAGCGACAAGCCCCGCCCCAGTAAGCCCCCTCACCAGCGGCAAGGTCCCACAGCCCCTAGAGGGGGATCGTCTGCCTAACAAAATGCAGAAAATGATGGCATAGAATTATGTATAGCAATAGTTGTTAAATTGATTATTGTAATAATTTTGGTTTCAAAATTCCTGCATCGATGCGTATCAAAATGCAGAAAACGATTGCATGGAAAAAGTATAACAGTAGTTGTCAAAATGATCATTGTATAATTTTATGGTAACAATTCGTGCATCGTCTGCCCAACAAAATGCAGAAAACGATGGCATAGAATTATGTGTAGCCATAGTTGTTAAATTGATTATTGTAATAATTTTGGTTTCAAAATTCCTGCATCGTCTGCGTATCAAAATGCAGAAAATGATTGCATGGAAAATGTATAACAGTAGTTAACAAAATGATCATTATATAATTTTATGGTAACAATTCGTGCATTGTCTGCCTAACAAAATGCAGAAAACGATCGCATAGAATTATATATAGCAATAGTTGTGTAATTGATTATTGTAATAATTTTTGGTTTCAAAATTCCTGCATCGTCCGCGGATAAAAATGCAGAAAAAATTGCATGGAAAATGTATAACAGTAGTTGTCAAAATGATCATTGTATAATTTTATGGTAACAATTCGTGCATCGTCTGCCTAACAAAATGCAGAAAACGATCGCATAGAATTATAAATAGCAATAGTTTTTAAAATTGATTATTGTAATATTTTCGTTTCAAAATTCCTGCATCGTCTGCGTATCAAAATGCAGAAAACGATTGCATGGAAAATGTATAACAGTAGTTGTCAAAATGATCATTGTATAATTTTTATGGTAACAATTCGTGCATCGTCTGCCCAACAAAATGCAGAAAACGATGGCATAGAATTATGTGTAGCCATAGTTGTTAAATTGATTATTGTAATAATTTTGGTTTCAACATTCCTGCATCGTCTGCGTATCAAATGCAGAAAACGATTGCATGGAAAAAGTATAGCAATAGTTGTCAAAATGATCAGTGTATAATTTTATGGTAACAATTCGTGCATCGTCTGCCTAACAAAATGCAGAAAATGATGGCATAGAATTATGTATAGCAATAGTTGTATAATGTAAGAGTGATTGATCGTGTTTTCGAGGGCATGCAAGGCAAAGAAATATTTCTATTCCTTGACGACGCAGTTATATACGCTAAAAATATTCAGGAGCTTAACCAAAAGTTTGAAAAATTTTTGCAAAGAGTACGCGCCGCAAATCTGAAATTACAGCCAGACAAATGTGAATTTTTGAAGAAAGAAGTAGTGTATCTGGGACACGTACTATCACCAGAAGCTGTTTTGCCGGATCCAAAAAAATTAGAAGCAGTAAATAAATTTCCAATTCCAAAAACAGTGAAAAACATACGTCAATTTTTAGGATTAGCAGGTTATTATAGACGATTCATTGCGAATTTTTCGGGTATTGCTAGACCATTAAGTAATTTATTAAAGAAAGACGCACCTTTCCTATGGTCCAGCGAGGTTCAAAAGGCATTCGATGATTTAAGAGAAAAATTGTGTAAACAACCAATACTACAAATTGCAGATTTTAATAAACCATTTATAGTGACTTGTGACGCTAGCGGTACAGCAATAGGAGCAATATTATCACAAGGAGAGGTGGGAACCGAACTACCAGTTGCTTATGTTTCGCGGGTATTAAACAAAGCCGAGCAAAAATATGATACTTATTCAAGGGAAGCATTAGCCATACTGTATGCCGTTACTCAGTTCGATTGCTATCTAAGAGGCCGTCGTTTCCTCATTATAACAGATCATAAACACTTGTTTAGTTCAAAACTCAGTAGATCCGACATCCAGAGTTAGTAGATGGAGAATAAAACTGAATGCATACGACTTTGACATTGTATACAAAGCCGGTAAAAGTAACGTTAATGCTGACGCGTTATCAAGAAATCCAATAGAAGAACCCGTTTATGTTATTAAAAATCATTCTATGGAAACACGCAGTCGTGCAGGAAAAATAACACGGCCAAACTACAACGAAAAGAGAGCTAAAACGACCCCAACAAGTCAAATATATCAAAAGAACCAGTCAAAAACCTTCCTATAATACAAGAAGCCCCCGAGGAAATTGAAACGATAGTCAACTCAGACAAAAGATTACAACCCATGGAGATAGATAATTTTAACAACAAATTTGACGAGTCCTGGGAAGAGAAGGATGTTTACGAAGAACCAAATGATGAAAAGAAATTCATTGAAGTTAAAGAACAACTCTTTATGAGAAAAGATAATTACGTTTATTTCATAACTACGACTGGAATGCCTTTAGATGAAGGATCCAGAAATTTGGCTTCCAAATTATTACTACCTCATTTTTCCAATTTAAATCCAGGAGAAATAAAAATCAATAACAAAAACGGAAAAATGCATTTTGCTATGGTGTTACGTGACGAAGAGCGACTGAGTACTTCAGAAATTATTAATAATCTAAAAACGAATCTATTAAATTTAAAAAATATTATATTAAAAGAAAAATTACGTTCAATAAGTATCGCAAAGAGCGAATTTATTGAAAACGTTTCATGGAACGAAATATTGAAACAAATAAGTATAACTCTACGAAAAATTAATGTAAAAATAATTATTTGTTTAGGATTCATAAAATGTGTGGAAGAGAGTAATAGGGAAAATATTATTCGCGAAATGCACGAGTCTGCTTGTGCAGGACATAAAGGGGTAACAAAAACCTATAAACGTATAAACAACGTTTTTATTGGCCCGATATTAAGAAAGACGTACAAAACTACATTAGACATTTTTAACTTGCCAACTAAAAAAATTGGTTCGTGTTAAAACTAAACAACGTATGATAATAACAGATACTCCGTACTCGGCTATGGAATCCATATCGGTCGATCTTGTGGGACCATTTCCCAGATCTCGAAATAATAACAATAATATATTAACCATTCAATGTAACCTTTCAAAATACTGTATGGCGATACCCATACCAGACGCGACCGCGGCCACGATCGCCGAAGCGTTAGTCCGTCGACACTTTTCAATTTTTAGCGCCCCGTTGTTAATTATCTCCGACCAGGGTACCTCATTTTTAAGTAGTCTGATGAGAGAAGTAGCGAAAATTTTTAAGATTAAACAAGTTAAAACCACGGCTTATCACCCTCAGTCCAACTCCGTTGAGCGTTTTCATAGCAGTTTAGCAGATTATTTAAAAACAATGATAGAAAGAAATGACGCATGGATGAGTTATGCGAATTAGCCGCGTTTTCATATAATACGTCGGTACATGAGGGTCATCTCTACACACCTTTTGAAATTGTTTTTGCACGAAAAGCGCGACTTCCATCAAACGAACCTTTAGACCCACGAGAACGAGTTCCAACGTATGATGATTACATTATAAATTTACGACAACGTTTAAAGGAAATACAGGGAATCGCGCGAGAAAAATTAATAGCTTCTAAACATAGGTCGAAATTCTATTACGACAGGAAAGCCAATCATCAAGAATTTCAGACAGGGGATAATGTCTGGTTATTAAAGGAGGGAAGAAATACAAACTAGGCGATCAATATACTGGACCACATCGGTTTTTAGAAATAGTTAATAACAAGGGAAATGTAAAAATAGAGCTATCTCATAATAAAACGAAAATAGTGCATGTTAATAGGTTAAGATATTCATATATGGAACCTTTGTAGTGCCTAACATAGGTATATAATATATAATAGCCCCAATGTGCTTGAAAATATGTATACGCACTTATATATATATTTTACAGTTCTAAAAGATTGCTAATAGAATAATATTTATTATCTTGTAATCACAATTGGCATACATTCAACTTAAAATAAAATTATTTCAATTTATCTGACTTTATAAAAAAAAAAACGATATAAAAATAATATGTATATATCTAAATTAACGACGAAAATAAACTACAAGGAAATAATATTTTTTATTATACAGAAAGATCATTACAAGAAAAGCATATACTCACTTAAATTAAATAAGTACGCGATTATTAAATTAGAAACGAATAAGGTAAATAACAAAAAAAAATAAGGTCTTTTTCTCTTTACTCTTCTCGCCTAAGATAACAATGATGTTAATGTACAAAGGAAAGTAAGAAAAAGGTTTAAATTTTCAATGTCAGTTGAGCTTAGTAAATTTACATTCAACTGCTATAAAAAAAATGATTTACAATAAAATAGAATCATTGGAGTCTAAACATCACTAAACCTAAAACCTATATCCTATCCTTCCTAAGGAGTGCTTGATTGCACCCTTTCCTCCTCGTTGCGGTAAATGGTCCAGCAACACCGTCACTTATCCTTCCTAAGGAGTGCTTGATTGCACCCTTTCCTCCTCGTTGCGGTAAATGGTCCAGCAACACCGTCACTTATCCTTCCTAAGGAGTGCTTGATTGCACCCTTTCCTCCTCGTTGCGGTAAATGGTCCAGCAACACTGTCACTTATCCTTCCTAAGGAGTGCTTGATTGCACCCTTTCCTCCTCGTTGCGGTAAATGGTCCAGCAACACCGTCACTTATCCTTCCTAAGGAGTGCTTGATTGCACCCTTTCCTCCTCGTTGCGGTAAATGGTCCAGCAACACCGTCACTTATCCTTCCTAAGGAGTGCTTGATTGCACCCTTTCCTCCTCGTTGCGGTAAATGGTCCAGCAACACCGTCACTTATCCTTCCTAAGGAGTGCTTGTTGCACCCTTTCCTCCTCGTTGCGGTAAATGCTCCAGCAACACCGTCACTTATCCTTCCTAAGGAGTGCTTGATTGCACCCTTTCCTCCTCGTTGCGGTAAATGGTCCAGCAACACCGTCACTTATCCTTCCTAAGGAGTGCTTGATTGCACCCTTTCCTCCTCGTTGCGGTAAATGGTCCAGCAACACGTCACTTATCCTTCCTAAGGAGTGCTTGATTGCACCCTTTCCTCCTCGTTGCGGTAAATGGTCCAGCAACACTGTCACTTATCCTTCCTAAGGAGTGCTTGATTGCACCCTTTCCTCCTCGTTGCGGTAAATGGTCCAGCAACACCGTCACTTATCCTTCCTAAGGAGTGCTTGATTGCACCCTTTCCTCCTCGTTGCGGTAAATGGTCCAGCAACACCGTCACTTATCCTTCCTAAGGAGTGCTTGATTGCACCCTTTCCTCCTCGTTGCGGTAAATGGTCCAGCAACACCGTCACTTATCCTTCTTAAGGAGTGCTTAATTGCACCCTTTCCTCCTCGTTGCGGTAAAATGCTCCAGCAACACTGTCACTTATCCTTCCTAAGGAGTGCTTGATTGCACCCTTCTCCTCCTCGTTGCGGTAAATGCTCAGCAACACTGTCACTTATCCTTACTAAGGAGTGCTTGATTGCACCCTTTCCTCCTCGTTGCGGTAAGTGCTCCAGCAACACTGTCACTTATTCCTTTATAATGAGGGCTTGATTGCACCCTTCCTCCTCGTTGCGGTAAATGCTCCAGCAACACCGTCACTTATCCTTCCTAAGTGAGTGCTTGATTGCACCCTTTCCTCCTCGTTGCGGTAATGCTCCAGCAACACGGTCACTTATCCTTCCTACATTACCGTTCAAAATGTAACCTATATAAATAATTACAACTGAACTCACCTTGACTCTAGTAATTCTGTTAATAGTCATATTTTCTTACTGGTCGCGCAGGTCTAAATATATAAGGAGAGTTTGGCACACTAGAAACAAATAAATTTAACACTAGGCTCAATGGACATAGGAGAATCTGTACAAACTAACAAATAACGATTGCAAAGAAACGAGAAGAGGAGGGAAAAGAAAGATTTATTAAAATTAATAATTAAAAAAAAAAAGGTTGAAAACTTCATTAATTAAAGTATTGAGTAAAGTAAACTCACCAATAGTGTCAATACACACGTCGGATAAAATCGTAGATTCAAATTCAAAATATGAGAATATTACTAATATCGATAAAAAAAAACAAAAAAAAATGCAGCAAATTCGATTAATTATGTAATTTTGTGAATAAAGTACAAAATTCAACTATTAATAAAACAATAATAATAAAATTGTACAATTTAGTGTTTATGCCAATGTAGTTCGTATTAGTGTTCAATCTAATACTTTGTTCATAAACACTGATTTAAACAAACTATGTATATAAAAGAAAAAGGTTTAAAAAAATAAAAACAACATTTATTTTCATACGATTAATTCCATACGATTATTCAATTTTATATAGAACTAGTATATAAAACCTAAGACAGGCACATTAGAAGATTTTCCTCTTATTTATAACAATAGGTATGCTAATTGTTTCGAATGGTATAGAAAAAAAACGTACATAACAAATAAATTTTAAAATTTTATAAACCGAATCAGGATATACACGATAATTGATACAGATAAATAATATTTTTCTCATGTTAATATTACCAATAAACAATTTGTAGCAAAAAAAAATTACAAAAATAATATTATTAGTAGTAAAATTCTGGTGAATTTATTTAAATATCATTCAAAATTAATATTCTTTCATTGGAGACTAAAAAGTAAACAAATTCAAACGATTTCTCTTTATTTACTTGAACATAACAATTAAGTTTCGACAGTTGTTAGTTTAAATAGAATCAAGAAAAACGACGAATATTTAAATTGTTTCCTCAAAAAAATAAAAATAAAAAGAGTGTAAATTAGTCATTTTAACGTGAAACATAATGGAATCAAGCGAATAAGAACGAACGTTGCTGCCACAATTCTATGATACGCAAGCAGTGGACAGTTCTGTAACTTCTTGGGTTACTCTGTCGTACCGTTTATTCAGTGTAGTCCACTCTTCTCCCAAGATAGAGGATGGTTCTACATGGGCCTACTTAGCCTACTCAATTTGCGCACTGCCACTTATGTTATTGCTCATTTTATTTTTTCATTTGTATCGATTGTATTTTTTCTTATGAAACGAAATTAAACTATTTCTCAATTATATATTATATTATATTAAAGTGAATCTTGTTTATAATGGCTGAAAAGAAAATTCTAAAAAAAAAAGTCAAAAATTATGTGTTCGTTTATTTTGGGGGGGAAGGGGGAGCGAAGAAAAATCAAATTTTCTTCACTCCTAATCTTTTTATAAAAATATATATAGATATATTATTAAGATAGGATGTACTAACATTGTTCACATTGAAGGGAGAACTTATATTGCATAAGAACAAGAAATTTTTTTTTCTTCTCTTCAACAATTCGTAAGTAGTAGAATTATTAATTGAATAAATGTAAAAAAAAAAAACGGAAACTAATCTCTACTCTTTTCTTTGACTTTTTAGAAAATATATATGTAAGCATCAAATAATTATAGAAGAAAATTGAAAATTTTGTTTATGTGGCTACGGGAAAAAAAAATACTAGTAACATATATTTTTAACATGAACTTGATGTTATACTAAAATTAGGGGTACAAACTAAGATAAATGAATTTTTTTGTTAACTATAGAAAACACATTAAATAATAATTATACAATTTTTCGGATATCTAGAATAAAATTTGTAATAATAAAACTTTTTTAGTACATATCTATTTGTATAGGTGAATTATATCAATACTGTTAAACTGTTTGAAATAATGTAATCGAAGTATGTAACATAATAACAAACGAAGTTGAACTACGAAATAAATAATTGTAATATGGTTTATAAAGTTCACCATAAGAAATAAGAAAAATTAATCGAAATAATGTTTATAATTTAAAATTAAGTATGATATCTTATGTTAAGAGAGAATAATAATATAATAATAATATTGATCAACGACGAGGGCGTCGTTTTTAAAAAGGGGGAGTTGTCGCGTCCCGACGAAAATTATATTATTATTTTTCGTAAAAAGTACTGCGTAGTTAGAATAAAAATACGGCGTAGAAGACGAACAAAATAAGGTTGATAAAGAATGATTCTAAGTAAATGCAGTAATATAAAATATAATTTATAGAACTAAGGAACAGATTATTTCACGAGTGTTTCAAACGAAACAGAGACTGATAAGTAGAGTTGAAGATATTATTCAAAGCCATACGCATATAAGCGGGATCGCCGATAGTGAGATCGAAACGAAGGGTTACGCAAGAGTTTTTTTTGTACTGCACTATAAAATCAATGCTCAGAGAAGAGCCGGCAATGGGAAACATCGACTAGAAAATTCGAGCATTAGAAGGAAGTAATAAATTAAGCCGTTCTTTGGATAACGTCGCAGTATAAAAGGGGGACAGAAAATTCTCCGAATCAACTACGAAGCGATACAGAAAATGCATGGGATTCGATAATTTTTAATTACGCACATCTAACGGTCCAATCGGGTGCAAGCACAGAAAAATCGAGAACTACTTACACAATCCATATAAGGCAAAGTGTAAGACAAGGCGAAGCGTAAGACAAGGACAGATGCATAGAATTTTAGGGTATATAAAGAGGACCCGAGAGACACAGGCACTCCTAAATTTTCATCTAAAGCTTTCGCAAGGCGAAGCTCTGCTGGACAACACTGTCACTTATCCTTCCTAAGGAGTGCTTGATTGCACCCTTTCCTCCTCGTTGCGGTAAATGCTCCAGCAACACCGTCACTTATCCTTCCTAAGGAGTGCTTGATTGCACCCTTTCCTCCTCGTTGCGGTAAAAGCTCCAGCAACACGGTCACTTATCCTTCTTAAGGAGTGCTTATTGCACCCTTTCCTCCTCGTTGCGGTAAATGCTCCAGCAACACGGTCACTTATCCTTCCTACATACCGTTCAAAATGTAACCTATATAAATAATTACAACTGAACTCACCTTGACTCTAGTAATTCTGTTAATTAGTCATATTTTCTTACTGGTCGCGCAGGTCTAATACATAAGGAGAGTTTGGCACACTAGAACAAATAATTTAACACTAGGCTCAATGGACATAGGAGAATCTGTACAACTAACAAAATAACGATTGCAAAGAAACGAGAAGAGGAGGGAAAAGAAAGATTTTATTAAAATTAATAATAAAAAAAAAGGTTGAAAACTTCATTAATTAAAGTAATTGAGTAAAGTAAACTCACCAATAGTGTCAATACACACGTCGGATAAAATCGTAGATTCAAATTCAAAATATGAGAATATTACTAATATCGATAAAAAAAAAACAAAAAAAAATGCAGCAAATTCGATTAATTATGTAATTTTGTGAATAAAGTACAAAATTCAACTATTAATAAAAACAATAATAATAAAATTGTACAATTTAGTGTTTATGCCAATGTAGTTCGTATTAGTGTTCAATCTAATACTTTGTTCATAAACACTGATTTAAACAAACTATGTATATAAAAGAAAAAGGTTTAAAAAATAAAAACAACATTTATTTTCATACGATTAATTCCATACGATTATTCAATTTTTATATAGAACTAGTAATATAAAACCTAAGACAGGCACATTAGAAGATTTTCCTCTTATTTATAAACAATAGGTATGCTAATTGTTTCGAATGGTATAGAAAAAAACGTACATAACAAATAAATTTTAAAATTTTATAAACCGAATCAGGATATACAACGATAATTGATACAGATAAATAATATTTTTCTCATGTTAATATTACCAATAAAACAATTTGTAGCAAAAAAAATTACAAAAATAATATTATTAGTAGTAAATTCTGGTGAATTTATTTAAATATCATTCAAAATTAATATTCTTTCATTGGAGACTAAAAAGTAAACAAATTCAAACGATTTCTCTTTATTTACTTGAACATAACAAATAAGTTTCGACAGTTGTTAGTTTAAATGGAATCAAGAAAACGACGAATATTTAAATTTTTCCTCAAAAAAATAAAAATAAAAAGAGTGTAAATTAGTCATTTTAACGTGAAACATAATGGAATCAAGCGAATAAGAACGAACGTTGCTGCCACAATTCTATGATACGCAAGCATTGGACAGTTCTGTAACTTCTTGGGTTACTCTGTCGTACCGTTTATTCAGTGTAGTCCACTCTTTCTCCCAAGATATAGGATGGTTCTACATGGGCCTACTTAGCCTACTCAATTTTCGCACTGCCACTTATGTATTGCTCATTTTATTTTTTCATTTGTATCGATTGTATTTTTTTCTTATGAAACTAAATTAACTATTTCTCAATTATATATTATATTATATTAAAAGTGAATCTTTGTTTATAATGGCTGAAAAGAAAATTCTAAAAAAAAAAGTCAAAAAATTATGTGTTCGTTTTATTTTGGGGGGAAGGGGGAGCGAAGAAAATCAAATTTTCTTCACTCCTAATCTTTTTATAAAAATATATATAGATATATTATTAAGATAGGATGTACTAACATTGTTCACATTGAAGGGAGAATCTATATTGCATAAGAACAAGAAATTTTTTTTTTCTTCTCTTCAACAATTCGTAGTAGTAGAATTATTAATTGAATAAATGTAAAAAAACGGAAACTAATATCTAACTCTTTTCTTTGACTTTTTAGAAAATATATATGTAAGCATACAAATATTATAGAAGAAAATTGAAAATTTTGTTTATGTGGCTACGAGAAAAAAAAATACTAGTAACATATATTTTTAACATGACTTGATGTATACTAAAAATTAGGGGTACAAACTAAAGATAAATGAATTTTTTTGTTAACTATAGAAAACACATTAAATAATAATTATACAATTTTTCGGAATATCTAGAATAAAATTTGTAATAATAAAACTTTTTTAGTACATATCTATTTGTATAGGTGAATTATATCAATACTGTTAAACTGTTTGAAATAATGTAATCGAAGTATGTAACATAATAACAAACGAAGTTGAACTACGAAATAAATAATTGTAATATGGTTTATAAAGTTCACCATAAGAAATAAAGAAAAATTAATCGAAATAATGTTTATAATTTAAAATTAAGTATGATATCTTATGTTAAGAGAAATAATAATATAATAATAATATTGATCAACGACGAGGGCGTCGTTTTTAAAAAGGGGGGGAGTTGTCGCGTCCCGACGAAAATTATATTATTATTTTTCGTAAAAAGTACTGCGTAGTTTAGAATAAAAATACGGCGTAGAAGACGAACAAAATAAGGTTGATAAAGAATGATTCTAAGTAAATGCAGTAATATAAAATATAATTTATAGAACTAAGGAACAGATTATTTCACGAGTGTTTCAAACGAAACAGAGACTGATAAGTAGAGTTGAAGATATTATTCAAAGCCAATACGCATATAAGCGGGATCGCCGATAGTGAGATCGAAACGAAGGGTTACGCAAGAGTTTTTTTTTGTACTGCACTATAAAATCAATGCTCAGAGAAGAGCCGGCAATGGGAAACATCGACTAGAAAATTCGAGCATTAGAAGGAAGTAATAAATTAAGCCGTTCTTTGGATAACGTCGCAGTATAAAAGGGGGACAGAAAATTCTCCGAATCAACTACGAAGCGATACAGAAAATGCATGGGATTCGATAATTTTTAATTACGCACATCTAACGGTCCAATCGGGTGCAAGCACAGAAAAATCGAGAACTACTTACACAATCTCCATATAAGGCAAAGTGTAAGACAAGGCGAAGCGTAAGACAAGGACAGATGCATAGAATTTTAGGGTATATAAAGAGGACCCAGAAGAGACACAGGCACTCCTAAATTTTCATCTAAAGCTTTCGCAAGGCGAAGCTCTGCTGGACAACTCTTTGATTTTTATCCGAGTGCGTGGCTCTGCTACTTGAACTTTAAAGTAATACGTATTAAAAATCACAAGAGGAATCGAGACGTATCATTGACATCTACAAGCCATAGTCGAGGAACTACGACTTCAACATCTGGAAATCGTCGAGCTCCAACAGCATACACATTTAACGTCGACGCCCGCAGGTCTAGCAGGACATTATACGGCAATCTGACACCGCTACCCACGTTCAAGGCGGACCTTCGTTCCTCACCGAATATACACACATATATATATATATACATATATATCTATATATTTGGGTACTTAAGGTATATTCTTTTCGGCTATCTATACGCTTGTATTATTCGTAAAGGCAACCTGATATTTTATGTTATTTCGATTGCTGAACCAACCGTTTTCTTTTAAAACAATTATTATTATATATTACAATTTATTTATAATAATTATTCGTTACATTGTATTTGAATTGAAATATTCACGGTTTGAATTACAATTTATTAACTATTATTCATGCTTTAAACGACAACCATTTTTTTTTATTTTATCTGCACTTATTTATAATGATTCTTGTTTCAATTATTGATTATTAATGTTTATAATAAATAACCTTGCGAATATTTTATTCTGTAATGTGCTAACGTGTTCGCCGCACACTTGTTTATTTAATCAAAATTAAGATCTTTATTTGACTTAAATAAATTTATGCAATTGTAAATAAAATAGTGTGAATTTATGTATTTTTGCCCATTAAAAAGCTGTAATAATTTAGTTGCACGTGTTCATTTAAAGAAAAACAGCATATTATATTTTAATAAATAATGCATGATTAATACGAAATAAAACATATACTATTTTATTTATCCCGCATTATATCCTGCATCTCTACTCTCAAAATAACTTCGCTCGCTACTCCCGGAGACGTAAGGCTAGTCCTAGTCAAACAAGAGCGAAAGGGACGCGAATGGTTTATTAACCATTTGCCTTCTTGTAATATTTTTTATAGTGATTGGTGCCAGTCTGGACGTGACACTGTATTGTCATCTTGTTGAATTACAAATCGTATCCGGACGTTTCGTCACAGGACATTTCATCGTAAGGACTTTTCATCGTACGGACTATTCATCGCAAGTGCTTCTCATTGCATGGACTTTTCATAGTAATGATGGAATTTTCAATACATTACATTATCCAAATCCGTCGAGTTTACGGGATACATGTTCAAAGATGCTTGTTTTAACGAATACTTATTGAAATTATTATTTGTATTTTTTGTATTTGTTAATTTCCTAAAAATAATGTATTTCAGAAATGAATAAAAAAACAATGTTAAATTGAAACGTTACAATTATTTAAGAATTAATTTCCCTTTTTTAATTTCCCCTCTTTAATTGCTTATTGGGTATTAGGGTTATTGGGTATTAGGGTTATTGGATATTAGGGTTATTGGGTATTATTGGGTACGTTCGTACAGTGAAAATTCCATCTTTGCGATGAAAAGTCCTTGCGATGAAAAGTCCGTGCGATAGAAAGTCCGTGCGATAAAAAGTCCGTGCGATGTAAAGTCCGTCATGAAACATCCGGCAATGAAATGTTCTGCGACGAAACGTCCGTGACCCATTACAAATTCATGATTAATTTCTAGAAATTTATATTTTTTCAATTTTGCTTTACTAAACTATTAGCATAATTTTGATGAAAATTTTTATTCAGTTATAATGAGTGTAGACTTATTATAAAATTATCGTATGTTACACAGAGAAAAAAACTGCGTTAAATATTAATTAAATTAATTAATTTACTAATTATTACATTTTAAATTAATTTAAGGTCATTATAAATGTATGTTTTTTTTCATATTATTAAATTTACTTTAACATAATATAAAATTTAGTATACTATAACAATTCTTGGGTTATTTATTATTTAAACGCAAAATATTAGGTATTAACCTTATAACATTTATTAGATGCAAAAAAGCAACAAATTTACAACAATTTTAATTATAAATTAAAATGGAAACAATCTTTTTCACAGAATTTGTTCAATTATCCATAATTTATCTAAAACGCCGCATTAGACAAATGTAACTACGGTTTTTTGATATTTTCCATTTTTAATATTTTACTCCAAATCTACTGGAAAGTTCACATTTTATATTCCTTGGATTTGAAAAAAATACTGTCACATCCTGGAGACGATGTCCAGGTGGTCAGGGTGCCATCCAGATCATCCGGACATCGTCTACAGGAAAGTGTACATGTCATTACCCCTAGTGTCAACCACTCACAGGTAAAACCAAATGTGGTAAACGATAAATCTAATCGAACGCCAATTCCGGAAAAATTTTACTTATAGTATGATGTTAAAAATCTCTCCTTTACATTTTCGTGTAAAATTACACAATTGCAATTCCAACTTTTATACGTGCCGAATTTTGTGCGTTGAAAAGCAAAAAGATGTACAAAACTTTAGTGCTATGTAAAGTATATAAAAGTTACATGTATAGGTATGAAATTTATTCTAAAAATAAATAATATAAATAACATTATAATTAAACGAAATATTGAGTTATAATTAACAGTATTACAGCAAATCCTTCATAATATTTGAATATACATATATATGACTTGCTGTCTTTTTTATTATTTAATTGTTATAGAATATTGATCACAATATTGATCTTGTATGCGTAATATAATAGTTTTTGTCTTATATCACAAATATTATAAGATAAAAACATAAACAGGTGAAAAGTGGTAAATTTTCAGAAAACATGCAAATATAGAATATAAGCGTAACAAACATGCAGCTATTTAAAAAAGGTTTTGAAGTACTTTATCATTGTGAAACATTATAAACACATGAAAGGGTTCTTTACGTTTGCCACAAATTCTCGACTGGATTTCAAACGCTTTGATGTTTTGATGAATAAGTAAGTATATATAGATGTAGGTGGAATAGAATAACAAAAAAATTTCTTGTCCGATATATATAGCCCTGGCATAAGTTGAAAAGCTACCAGACAATTAGTCTAGCAGACGACACGCATTCTTCTTCTCCGACATGGAAAACCGTTAGTTCCTAAATGTACCGATAGATGGCGCCAACCACACATTTCATTAATGTATTTGGTTCTCAATTCGTTATTCAATATTTTATATATTTAAATTAAATTGCTTGTAAACATTCGTTAATGTCAAGCTGTAAAAAAATTATTTAAACATTAGACAAAATGTATTTATTTATTATTTGCTCAAAATCTTTGATTTGTTTTGATTAAAAATGGTCCCAATCATAACAAAGTGAATTTTAATTCTTTTCGCAAATTCAAACTATTTATACAGTACAATACTCATGTCACTAAATAGTTGGATTTTACAGGATGGATTTTTTAGCCTGACTCTTATCTCTATGCTCACGGTCAAAATGTCGTTTCGGGGCCTACGGGGGAGTCTCTCGCCGCGACGCTCGAGAAGCGAGGCTCCCCCGTATACTCACTGAACTTTATTCCTGCGGATAAGAGTGAATTAATGTTTATTTTTAACGTGTAGTACCCTGTATGGATTGAAAATAATAGGCTGATCATTACAACAAATGTATTTATTTACCATTTGCTCAAAATATTTCATTTTGTTCAATCAGTATATATTCAAATGTTACGAATCATTTGCTACAATACTGTTAATTATACGGCCTATAAATTGATAAATAGATTTTTCGTATATTATTTCATATAAATAAATTATATCATGTATATTATTTATTTCTAAAATAAATCTTATCTCTATTCATGTAATTTTTATCTATAATTACATAGCACTAAAAGCTTATGAAGATCTTTTTGCTTTTCAACGCACAAATTTAGGTATGTATAAAATTTGGTCAAATTGTCAAATTGTGTAGTTTTACCCCCAAAATATAACGGAGAGATTTTTAATAAACAAAAATATTTTTTATGGAAATTGGGTAAACAGTTGATAATTTTGACAAACAACTGAATTTAAAAATCTGAAAAATAATGAATTAAGAATCAAGTACATGAAATTTTGGTAATGAAATCTATGCATGGCGCCATCTACCGGGACATTTAGGACCTAACGATTTTTCATGGCGGAGAGGAAGAATGCGCAATCAAATAGCTGCCAAGACTGCACGAGAACGCAAATCGTCAGTCGGCTGCCAGTAAGACCCGGCAAGCCAAAATCTTCAACTCATGACGAAGGCCAGCGGAATTCGAGGTAGGAGAGATCTGGTGTAGAAACGCAACCGGATCCTCTCGTCCAGCGTACAAGGAATCGCGACAAAGCTTGCTTCGAAGCACACAGGGCAATATCTGATCATCAGTAGGAAAGGCATGAACACATATGTCATACAAGATGATCAAGGGGACCAAGAAGTATCTCACATTGAACATCTAAAGAGATACGCCCCGAAACTGATGTTGAGTCAACTGATGAGGATCAACGTGATCAACCTTAACCGCCGAGGAATCAACAGGTGATGTGCGACCCGCCTGTCGCGAGCGAATCCGCACCTGCGAGGAAGAATAATGCGAGCGATTCCCCTGGCGAGGGAACTCGGTGTAATCCGCGCAAGACGTCCCGCGTTTCCAGATGACAGCGTGGTTGTCCCCAGAAAACCACCGCGACCGTAAAGGGCCGATCACCCGCAGATCGTTCTGCCAATGCAGATACTGAATCAGTTCCTCCAAGACGAGGACGAAGGCGTCTTCCAGGCTCACGAGCGAAGCGGACGTAAATCGCTAGCAGCAGCCGAGCCTTCAACAAGGCTGCCTCCGAATGCAGGTTAACCTGTAGCCCCAGCCTTCAACAAGCGGAACGGGAGGTTCTGACGAACCTAGTTGTCCGCTCTGTCAATCGCCTGAAACAGTTTCCCCGCATCCTGATAAACCTTATCAAGAGCAACTCGTTAATCCTCTTTCTCGTTCCTTGAGGGGCAGAGTCCATATACAGAGTGTGCAAAATCTGGAAGGGGGGGTATAACGGTAAGCAAGTTACCGATCAGGTGAGCAGCGCGAAAAAGTATATGCAGCGCGATGCGAGCACGAACGCATGAGAATCGTGCACGCCCAACTGACAGTATCGACATAGCGCGCGCACGCTGTCGATTGACGGGCAGAGTTAAAGGTCATTTTATCGTGTTTATCGAAGAATTGTGGTTGTAAGTGATACGGTGTGGATGCGGACAGGTTTCCCCCCACACGACCCAACAGGCCGAGCAAAGCCGTACGCCTCCACCACTCCAGATTCCGTCCACGAAAAGGGCGGAAGATCGGAGCCAGTTCGCCCAAAGGAGTGAGAGAGAAAGAGAGATAGACGGGAAGATTTAGCGCGACCGTTCTCGCCGTTCAAACCTATTTCAAGCAGTGTCTCGTGAATACAAAGGTGAGTGATGCACCACGTTGGACCCGCGTGTCCCGTTGATATTTTCCCGAGTTCCTGGTACGGTCCAGGTGAGGAAGCGTTCCTCTTTACTTCCCTCTCTCGTGACAAATCCCGCCCGGGTAGATAGGTCTGTGGTTCGCGGAGCCACTTCGCGAGAGTCGGCGCGCGTGACGTAGGCAGCTACTATGTCAGAGCTCCCTACGTCAGATATATGTACGTTACACGGCGTGACGTAGTAGCCATCAGGTTAAGCAGCCGATCATTCCCGGATTGGTTGCTTATAAGTAGACCGCTAATAGGTTTTAATGGATTGTTTTCGCGCTGACCGCGGGGGTAGTAATCAGTACGACTCCCCCTTAATTGTTAATGTTAATTTATTATTATTTGGTTGATTACTTAATAAATTTAATCGGCGAGATTATCTTTCTCGACGACTAACATAATATCTCGAGTGTTGATAACGTTTTCCCGGTGATAGTCCTATCCTATATATATTCTAGTTGGCAATTTTGGGCATAGGACCCAATATGCGGTATTAAAGCCAAACGAAGTGTTTGGCATTGTTGACGGCCTTGCACGGGAATCAAAGTGATTCCCGACCGTATCGTGGGACTGTTATACTTAGGTTGGTAAGTTGGGACAGATTGGGCCTCACCGGAGCCTTACATTCCCCAGTACCCACCCTGTTACCATATATCTAAATTAAACGTCGGAAATAAACTATAAGAAAATAATATTTTTTATTATACAGAAAGATCATTACGAAAAAGCAAATAATTGTTTAAATTAAGTAAATACGCGATTATAAAATTGTAAACGATAAAAGAAAATAAAAATAAGGTATTTTTCTCCTTACTCTTTTCACTTAAGGGGGTATCCTGCTTTGGAAGGCCTAGAAAAAACCGTTTTTTAGGAAACTTTTTTAAGATAGAAAAAAATAACCAACTCCAGAGAACTTTCAGGAATATTTTATTATATAATTTAACATTATAAAAAAATTTTTTTAAAGAATAATATCAAAATGCAGCCGATGATTAGGCACATGTGTTTGGCAATCCGTAATCCGAGTCTTCTATTGGCGGGAGAGATAGAGCTCTTAATCTTGATCTGAAACAGAAAGCCAGAAAAAAATTTCATTTTCATACATGTGTTTTCTATTTGAACCAAGAAAAATCCGAAGAAATTGTGAAATTTGAAATTATTCCGAATTTGAAGCAAAAAGTGCTTTTTACGAGAAAAAAAAATCTCTTCAATGTGCTGAAAAAGTCTTTTAGAAATTTGCTTCCAAAAACCTTTTCGGCTCATAATGAAGAGTAGATAAAACTGAAGCTAAAAAACTTCGGATTGTTACGATAGCTTATTTATCTTTTTTGCAAACACGCCCGCCAGTTTAGAAAAAGTGGAAAAACGAAAACTCGAGAAAAAGCGCTTTAAAGTTTATGAACTGGAAAAATGTTAATTTTCGACTACTTACAGCAATAATTCGCTAATCAGCTATTCCTGCGCCATACAATAGATCTTCAGCTTCCTCATGGAACTCATTTTGTTGAAGTTGTTTAAGTCTACGGGCCGTACGAGCTTCCTTACTGGTAAGAGACGATCGTCGTCTTTCTCGTTCAATCCGTTGTATGTCGACATTATCCGCAAACATTTTACATTGCTGGTCCAATTTTCAAATTGAGTAATTGCATGGTATGCAGAACTGCTGAATATCCTTCATTGAACATTCCTGCAGCCATATACGCAGCAATTTCTACGATTTTTTGACCAGAATTGAGATGTTTCGGAGTTATGCGCCAGACAGTGGAGTTGAACGATTCGTTCGAATTTTGCGTGTGTCCACCTAAGCATCGCATCATGAGATCGTCATTCGAAAGTTCTTCGTAGATTGGATGAATATGTTCCTCCACTTTTTCGTCAATCAATCGAGCAGAATGTTTGAAGAATGCAAGACGATTCGTAGCTTCGGATTTGCGCCATTCACACCAGCTGTCAGTGCATGTCGGACAATTCTCGTGACGAGATTCATCAGTTGAACAATAATGATCCAGCGTTGCCATCACAGCCTTTTTCATATTTTGGACAGAATGAATATTCCTTCGAATTGCTAAAATATAATATATTGTCAACTTTTTGATGAGACTCTCTGTTAGATGCTTTTTTCCTCCAAGCTTCTCTTCCTTCCTTTTATTTCGGAGTCGAGTACCCATGCGCTTTTATACGTGTCCCACGCACTCATTTTTTGTTACAGGGTAATCATTACCAGATGGATTCATTTTTACAATACCATTGAAAGTTTTCGAATCACCGTCGCCGATGGAATTCGTATACTTTACTCCAAAATTTTCAACAGATCTCAAAAACATCTCCACGTTTGAATCTACCTCCATCTTCCCTGCTGAACCATCGTAATTTAAAGAGCATAATTCTTTATGATCATTATACCATTCTTCAAATTCTTCTACGTCTAATATATTCTTTTGTAAAGCACATGAATGACAATATGCACTTTTTACAATAAGGTCGACTACTTTGCCAAAGTAATATGCAATGAGCGTTGTAACACCAAACAATGAAGTAAAACCTCGTTTTTTCCAGGATCCATCGCCAGAAACTTTCAAACAATCAGCAGGTCTATCATGTTCTATATTTTTTTCTTTCTCTTCTTTGACAGCTTTTTCACAAACGCTTTTAAACATTGATTTTGACGCTGTATATAAATACTGCACAATTTGATCATACGTTGATTTTGCTAAACCTTGACATATATTCATAAGTCCACAAAACACATTGATACCTTCTCGTCCAACACCGAAAAGCCTCATAACAAAAACAATTCGTCTATTTAATTCGAATCCAGTGTTTATAAACGGTCCTGAATTTATTTCTCTATGACCACACATATACGATAATACAATTTTGAAACCTAAGCCTCGATGTCCGCTCTCTGAAAATTGTATATTTTGTTTGCAAGATCTGCAAATTACGATATCAGAAATTGCAAAAAATACTGTGACAAACTCGATTATTCGATAGCAATGAGTTGGATGCACAATGATGTTCTCGGTGTTAGCGGTGGCTAATTTTCTCTCAGTACTAATTGTGTTGCACTCTGTATCGTCTGATTCATGTTGTGAATTGATTACCATGGAATTTTCGTTTCCGTGGTTTTGCAGCACGATTACAACTCGATTTGTCACTTTTCGGATAACTAGACATGATTATATTGAAGCGCACTCGCCAATAGTCAGAGCAAAACTAAACGTTACACACCGATTATATACCGATGACACATACTAAGGTCGAGGGAAGGAACGCGCAGGTTTCAGTCTGACCGAGCACTGGCACTTGCTTGATGCCCCCTTGCGTTTAGTGCTGTATCTTTGGAAATACTACGAATCCGACTCTATAACTTCGGATATATGTTCTTATACATATAAGAAACATATTTAAGCAGTAAAAGTTCTAAATCAGGATACCCCCTTAAAATAACATTGACGTCAATGTACAAACATGAAGTTTAAATTTTTCGATGTGAGTTGAGCTTGGTCAAATTTAAATTTAATTGCTATAGAAAAAAAAATTATGTACACTTAAATAGAATCATTGGAGTCTAACAAATCTCTAAACCTAAAACCTATATCCTATCTTTCTTAAGAAGTGCTTAATTGCACCCTTTCCTCCTCGTTGCGGTAAATGCTCCAGCAACACTGTCACTTATCCTTCCTAAGGAGTGCTTGATTGCACCCTTTCCTCCTCGTTGCGGTAAATGCTCCAGCAACACTGTCACTTATCCTTTATAATGAGTGCTTGATTGCACCCTTTCCTCCTCGTTGCGGTAAATGCTCCAGCAACACGGTCACTTATCCTTCCTACATACCGTTCAAAATGTAAACCTATATAAATAATTACAACTGAACTCACCTTGACTCTAGTAATTCTGTTAATTAGGTCATATTTTCTTACTGGTCGCGCAGGTCTAAATATATAAGGAGAGTTTGGCACACTAGAAACAAATAATTTAACACTAGGCTCAATGGACATAGGAGAATCTGTACAAACTAACAAAATAACGATTGCAAAGAAACGAGAAGAGGAGGGAAAAGAAAGATTTTATTAAAATTAATAATTAAAAAAAAAAGGTTGAAAACTTCATTAATTCGTCATTTATCCTTCCCCACTAAAAAAAAAAAAAAAAAAAAAAAAAAAAAAACCGAGCTAGATCGATGCCTAACGCATCGATCATTGCCGCCGTACCTCGCCTCTGGCATACCGGCGGTCGTCCATGTCACATCGTTTATTCCTGTCTTTCTTGTATTTCTTATCCTCGACTGTGACGGTTATTTGGACTACAGAACATAAAGAGTTCGCTTTAGCCTTTCTCTGCTCTTGCGATTATGCTTTACTCGTTTGTTCTTATTTATTGCTTCGGTTTTGTTTTTATTTTTATTTTTGTTTCTTTGTTTCTTTGTTTCATACTTTTGCGCTTTTTCAGGGGAGCAAGACCAACTGTTTATGAGGTTTTCCTCTTGCCTTTCCTTTCTCTTCTTTCTTCCCTTCTCTCTTCTTTCTTCTCTTCTCTCTTCTTTCTTCTCTCTTCTTTGGCTTTTGCCTAACCTACAAGAAGGAGTTCCTATTCACCTATCTATTCTCTCACTCACCCTTTCTTTCATTCTGAGCTTTTACATTCATCCTTTCCTTTCGCTCAACTTTCATTCTACGAAAACCCTTTTTCCCTATACGGAATGTTAGTCATTATGTTAATTAGTACAAAATCTCTATCTACCTTGATTACCTCTGTTCTACTACCTTTGTTAGTGCGACATGTATTAGTGCGACTTTCGATTTTTGCCTATCTACTATCTTCCGTCTTTCACTCATTTCACTTTCTCCCTCTGCTCACTTATGCATTTCCTTTCTCTCTACCCTATTTCTATTTCAGGAAGATTAACTGTACCTACTTCTATCTCTCACACTTCGTCTTCCTCTTTCCTACTACTTCTGCTATTGTCGCGGTTAAAGCCAAGTCTTTTTCTAGGTCTTCGGTAGCAATCTTTACAAGCATAATGTCTTTCACCATCATGGTTAATTGTCTACGCCTTCTTTGGTCGTCATCATCCTTTTCGTATTTCTAGCTGCTTCTCCATATCCTGTACGTGTTTATGCCGTATGTTTCGTACTTCACACATGTCCATAGAGCTGTTCGGGTCACTCACCCTTTCTTTCATTCTGAGCTTTTACATTCATCCTTTCCTTTCGCTCAACTTTCATTCTAACGAAACCCTTTTTCCCTATACGGAATGTTAGTCATTATGTTAATTAGTACAAAATCTCTATCTACCTTGATTACCTCTGTTCTACTACCTTTGTTAGTGCGACCTGTATTAGTGCGACTTGCGATTTTTGCCTATCTACTATCTTCCGTCTTTCACGTCATTTCACTTTCTCCCTCTGCTCACTTATGCATTTCCTTTCTCTCTACCCTATTTCTATTTCAGGAAGATTAACTGTACCTACTTCTATCTCTCACACTTCGTCTTCCTCTTTTCCTACTACTTCTGCTATTGTCGCGGTTAAAGCCAAGTCTTTTTCTAGGTCTTCGGTAGCAATCTTTACAAGCATAATGTCTTTCACCATCATGGTTAATCTGTCTACGCCTTCTTTGGTCGTCATCATCCTTTTCGTATTTCTAGCTGCTTCTTCCATATCCTGTACGTGTTTATGCCGTATTGTTTCGTACTTCACACATGTCCATAGAGCATGTTCGGGGGTGTCTGCCTCTCCACAGCTGCATAGGTTGGACTCTACAAAGTTAAATCTTTTCCTGAAAGATTGGAAGTTTCCATGTCCACTGAGTATTTGGATCAGCCATTTACTCGGTCTAAACCAAAACTTCGCTAGCCTTTCTTCTATGCTAGGTAAAACCTCATATGTGCGTCTTCCCTTTATCGTGTTATCCCATCTCAACTGCCATTCTTTTCTTATCTCCTGGTCTAGCCTTTCTATTATCAATTTTCTTTCTCTTCGCGTGCCTAGTCCTTCCTCCGATTGTACTGTAAAGTTTTTATATCGGTATTGTTTTCCTTTTCTCATCCAATATAGTCCGATTCTTCTTTCGCACTCTAAGTCAATCGGTAGGTGACCTGTAATCATTGTAATAGATTCGGCCGAGATGGTTCTGTACGCTCCTGTGGTTTTCATCAGGGCATATCTTTGCGACATTATGAGTTTCTTTTTCTGGACATTATTTGTGAGCCCGTACCATCCTGCTGCTGCATATGTTATTATGGGTATGAACACTCCCTTATATATTATATCTAGAGATCGATAGCCTAGGCCCCATTCCTCTCTTGCCAGGAAGGCCAGCCTTTCGAAAATTCCTCTGGTTTTCTTTGAGATCTCCGTAACATGCGTTTGTACGCTAAGGCCTTTGCCAAAAGAGACGCCCAGATATTTAAACGGTTCTTGCCTTTTAATTCTTTGTCCGTTTATTCTGATTAGTGGGTAACATTTAGGATGAAATGTTTTCTTTGCTAGTAACATTGCACATTTATCTGGGGCATGTTTCATTTTGACACTTTTACTCCATTCTTCTATTATATTTATGGCCATTTGTCCTTTCCGTTCCAGTTCTTTACGGGAGTCTCCTTCGATTATAATTGCTTGATCGTCTGCATAGGCTATCGTCTCATGTCCTTCTCTGTCTAACTTGTGAAGCACTTCATCAAATACGACATTCCATAGGATTGGACCTAGTAGGGATCCCTGTGGGCATCCCTTTGTCACATTTTTGCTTGCAAAATTGCCACCTTCGGTTATTATGACTTTCCTATTACAGAGGTAATCCCTAACGATATTGTACAGTCTCCAGGGGCAGTTCATGCCTCTCAGGTTCTTTAGTACTCCCGGCCACCATACATTGTCAAATGCGCCCTTAATGTCCAAAAACATTATGAGTACATATCTACAGCTTGAGTTGTGCACCTTGGTCTTTAAATACACTATCGCATCTTCGGTTGATCTGCCTTTCCTAAAACCGTATTGTTTGTCAGACAGACGTGGTTCCACGATTTGATCTAATTTTTTAATTATCAGACCTTCCAGCATTTTTCCTAAAACTGGTAGCAGGCATATTGGTCTATATGAACTAATTAGACCAGGATCTTTGTCTCTTCTCTTTTTGATTGTAATTACTTTGCCTGTTTTCCAAGTATTCGGAAATATACCGAGTTTTAGACAGTTATTGTATAACTTTAGCAGTTCTTCACCCACTACTGTAAGAGCAACTCTTATTATCTTCAGATCGAAACCGTCGATTCCTGGCGCTTTTCCTAATTTCATTTTCTTTACGACTTGCACCATCTCCTGCCTTGTAAAATTTTCGGTTTCGCTGTAATCGTCTGTATATCTTTGATTTTGTTGCCTTACTTTTGTCTGTTCTCTCGTTTCTGTTTCCAGGTTATCGTCTGGAAAGAGCTGATGAAGAATTTGCTCTGCTGTGTCATTCCAGGTCATAGTGTAACCATCGTCTGTCTTCACGTTACTTGCGATTTCTTTAACTCTAGCTTTTTTGGCAGCCAGTTTGTATGGTAAGCTCCATGGATTGTCGTTACCTTGTTTGGTCACAAATTCTTCCCATTTTTGGGTTTTGGTTGTGTCTATTAGTCTTGTATATTGTCGCTTGGCCAGTCTATAGGTCATTTTTGCACGTTCTCTTGTGTCCGGATCTCTTTCCCTTTGGAATTGTCTGCGTAACCTGTTTGTGTGTTTTTTGGCCTTTGTCAAGTCCTCGTTCCACCATGGAACTTTCCTACTAGTCTTGTTCTTAGTGGGTATAGCTTTGTCACATGCTATTTTTATCCCATTTATTATGTCTTTAATGCCAGCGATTGTTGAACCAATATCCTGTCGGTGCGGTTGGGCTTTCCAATTTTCTCTCAGTGTGTTAATAAACAATCCCCAGTCCGCTTTGCTTGTTATATAGCTTTTGATGTACTCTTGCTTCCTATATCTACCTCCCTGAGCTTGTTCCACTAATTCAAATGTTATTGCTCTATGGTCACTTGATGTCCAGTTTTCTTGGACTTTCCAGTTTCGTATTCTTTGTGCCATATCTGGTGAGGTTAGAGTTACATCGACATAGCCTTCTCCGACTTCATTTGCGACTGTTGCAATGCTATTGGGATCGTTTATTACTCTGAGGTTATTCTGGAGTATAAATTCTTCTAGTTTCTCTCCTTTTGCATCCGTTTCCATAGGGCCCCATAGTGGCGATCTTGCATTCGAATCAATACCAATTATAAAGCTCTTTCCTCGTAGAGCCGTTACTATCTCTTGAAGCGATCTTAGATGTATCTCAATATCATCTTTTAGTTGGAAATATCCACTAATTAGGTATACTTTATATGGTACTGATAGTTCTGCTATTGCGAAGTGCGGTGTACATAAGTTAGTTATTTGCATCGCTATCACGTTCGGGTCTGTTATTGCTATGGCTGCCCACGGATTTTCTTTAGAGGAGACTATTCTTACACCCATACCGTATCCCGTCACTTTATTATTTCTTGTGTATGGTTCTTGTAGCATAATTACGTGAACTCCCTTTTCATACGCTTTTTGCTTTATTTCGGGTACCACCCGCTGTGCTCGTCTGGCATTAAGTTGTGTTATCAGAATACAGGGTTTATTGCTCCCCGTAATCTGTGTTATTTACTAGGCGTTCTAGTGCTTTTGTGTAGCACGGACATTTAGTGTCGAGAACATTATGGTCCGACTTCTTTTGGCCTTGACGCAGTTTATGCACTTTTTATTTTCCTGTTTTTTCGGACATTTGTCAAAAGAGTGACCTTTTTCGGCGCAATGCGAGCAATGTACCTCGTTATTGCAGACTTTGCTGATGTGACCGAATCCCTGGCACTTAAAGCACCTGGAGACTAGTACAAAGTCCTGTATTTTGCACGATTGGTAATCTACAAAGATCCTCCTTCTTTGCAACAACCTAGTTCTAATTTTTGGGGTTACCTCAATAACCCAGTTGGTCCTGCTCGTATCCCTCTTTCCTGTTTTAAATTTCGGCGTAATTTCTCTTTCCGCCTCGTCTGCCGAGCAAACGCTTTGCTCGACTATTATCTCTCTTATTTCTTTCTCGTTTAGATTTTTAGGAAGATCATATATGATCATCCTCGGCTTCTGTTTTGTTGGTCTATGCATTTCAAAGGTCTCCTTTAAAGACGGTTTATTTAGAATCTTTTGTAAAGACTCTTCATTTTCCGTCTCGATAATTAAACCTTTGTTAATTGTCCTGAGGCTTCTGATCTGAGCCGTCTCTGCTCTCGGTCAGAATTCGGCTTGAAACTTGGATTTTATCTCCTCTTCGTTTCTAAACTTGTCTGCTTTTTTCGGCTTAATGATGAGCTTGTGCATTGCCGGATTCTTTATTATGACAGCCCTAGTCGTCTCTTTCGGCGCAACTAATTTCTTGGTAACGTCTGCGTACGAGAAGTTACCCGGATTTACTGCCTTTTGCCTTTGTTCAGATAGGACTTTAACTTGTCCTTCCAGAAATGCTGCTTTCGCCAACAGTGTTGAGACTAGGCTGTGCATGTTGTCTAAGGCCTCATGTGCGTTTTCGCTGTCTTTTTTCGTTAGGTGTCTCTTAACGATCTTTATCTGGTCCAACATATACATTGGTACCTCTATCAGGCTTTTGACCTCAATTTTTCTACTTTGTTTGCCGGTTTCTATTTCCGTGCCTTCCGACTCCGACGAGCTTGAAGACTCAGATACTGATTTTGTTATTACTTTTTTTGCCATTCCGGGCTTTGCCCTTTTTGGCTCTTTCGACTCCTCGTCCGAGGAAGACGACAGACCGCGCTTGTTACTTTTCTGATCTTTTTCTGTTTCTTTTGGTTTACGCTTTGGTAAACCAGCTCCTGTTGTTGCTTTGGGGTTGGGTTCCCCTTCTGATTCATTTCTGTGCACCATTAGTTTATGTTTACTAGTGGACATTTCTCATGTTTGTTATTAGTGTGTTCATTGTGCATCCTCTTGATTACACGACGCTATAAGACTCTAGCAAGTTATTCGGTGATCACCTATTAGCAGTTGTTGTTTGACAGGTTTGACCGTTAGCCTTGAAAGTATCGTGGCCTCGTCAAATACAATTTAAACCTCCGAGTGCCGCCTCCCTTCCAGGTGCCACCTGGAGCAACCTCAGCAAGTTTAATTTTTACACACGCTGCTACAGGGCAGCCCGACTGACTGGCGAAGAAAGCCCGGGCCCTGGTACTATCGTGCGGTCCGGGCGTGCACGATCGGCGATCCGAACGCCGACCTCCCGGTTTATATGATGTACCCTCTTTACATCCAGGTATTCATAGTACTTCCCGTCGAGCTATAGGTTTTCACTGCCTCCCTTGCTTGGCGCACTGCCTTCTCGTGTCGCAGATACGTTTATCCTGAGTTTGCGTCTTAACACCGGCCGGCTACCTCTCCAACCGACCGATGCCCATTGCTGCGATTTAGCCTACCGAGACGCTGATGCCAGCCTTCGGCGTTTCCCCCTCTGGCGGCGTGGACGCACGCAGTTGGTTTTCCAGAGGATCCTTCCTAACTAGTGCTTAATTGCATCTTTTCCTCTTCGTTGCGTTAAATAGTCCAGCAACACCGACATTTATCCTTCCTAAGCAGTGCTTAATTGCACCCTTTCCTCCTCCTTGCGGTAAATACTCCAGCAACACCGTCACTTATCCTTCCTACATATTATTCAAAATGTAAACCTATATAAATAATTACAACTGACCTCACCTTGACTCTAGTAACTCTGTTAATTAGTCATACCTTCTTACAGGTATAAATACATAAGGAGAGTTTGGCATACTAGAAAAAAAATCTAACAATAGACTCGATGGACATGGGAGATTCTGTACAACAAAATAACGATTGCAAAGAAACGAGAAGAGGCGGAAAGAAAAAGATTTTATCAAAACTAATTATTGAAAAGAGAACTTTATTAAAAAATTAAGTAATTAAGTTAATTAAGTTTAATTTAGGTAAATTTGGTTAATTAAGTCTTATTTTCTTACAGGACGCGCAGGTATAAACATATACGGAGAGTTTGGCATACTAGAAAAAATTAATACTAAGCTTAATGGACATAGGAGAATGTTTACAACAAAATAACGATTGCAAAAAACGAGAGGAGGAGGGAAAAGAAAGATTTTATCATAATTGTTATAAAAAAAACTTTATTAAAGTAATTAAATAAAGTAAACTCACGAATAATGTCAATACACATGTCGGATAAAATCATCGAATATGAATATGAATTGCATATATATGAAAATATTTATAATATTGATTTTAATAAAAAAATGCAGCAAATTTGATAAATTAGTTCATTTCGTAGAAAAGGTTCAAAATTCAACGATTCATAAAAATAATAATTAAAATTGTACAATTTAGTGTTTATACCAATGTAGTTCATACTAGTGTTTAATCTAATACAATGTTCAGAAGTAATGATTTTAAGAAACAATATAAAAAAAGGGTTTAAAAAAATAAAACAACATTTATTTTCATACGATTAATTGCATACGATTATTCAATTTTTATATAGAACTTAAATATAAAATTTAAAACAGGCACAATATAAGATTTTCCTCTTATTTAGAAACAATAAGTATGCTAGTTGTTTGGAATGGTATAAAAACATACATAACTAATAAATTTTAAAATTTTATAAAACGATTTAGGATATACAATAATAATTGATACAGATAAATAATATTATTCGCATGTTTATATTACCAATAATACAATGTGTAGAAAAAAAATAATATAATCAGTAGTAAAATGCTGGTGTATTTATTTAATTATTATTCAAATTTAATTTTCATTCATTTAGCAGTAACAAGTAAACAAATTCAAACAATTTTTCTTTATTTACTTGAACATAAAAAAATAAGTTTCTGCAGTTGTTAGTTAGAATAAAATCATGATAATGACGAATATTTAAACTATTCTTCAAAATATAAAAATAAAAAGAGTGTAAATTAGTCATTTTAACGTGAAATATAATATGGAATTGAGCGAATAGAAACGAACGTTACTGCCACAATTCTATGATGCGCAAGTATCGAGCGGTTCCGTAACCGTTTGGGTTATTCCGTCGTACCGTTTATTCAGTGTAGTCTACTCTTTCTCCCAAGGTATAGGAGCATGGTCTTACATGCACTTACTTAGCCTACTCTATTTACGCACTGTCTCTTATGTACTGATCACTTTATTTTTTCATTTGTATCGATTGCATCTTTTTCTTTGTTTATAATGGCTGAAAAGAAAATCTTAAACAAAACAAAACGTCAAATAATTATGTCTTTGTTTTATTTTGGTAGGGGAGGGGGAGCGAAGAAAATTAATTTTTCTTAACTCCGTGCGCAAAATTCGATTTTCCTCGCTTCGCTCGAGCGGCAAATCCGACTCGTGTGGGAATCACCTATTTTGCGCACTTGTATCGTAATGTACTATTTCTTCACTCCTAAATTTTTTATAAAAACATATATATAGATATATATTTTTTTTTTATTCTTGATTTTGTGCCCTCTTTTTTCCTGGCACTTCCTACCGTTTATCCCCTGGGGGACTTTAACGGTGTCCACCTACCACCTAAGTGTGGGTGCTTTATCCCTCCCTTAAAAACCCCACCATCTCGCATTCGCCCGGGGATATGCCCGTGGATGAGGGAAACCTGTGAAGCAGGGAAAACCTCACCCGAGATGGCCGGTGTATTCGAAACATTCTTTTTGGGTGTCAAAGTCACATTGCGTAGGCCTTGACACCGAAACCGAATGTTTCACACCTCCCGCTCACGTTGTGGAATGTGAAAAACACCTAACCGATCACGAAAGCCGCACGAGAATGGTCTCCCATCCAAGTACTAACCGCGCTCAGCGCTGCTTAACTTTCGCGATCGGCCGAGGTGCGCTTCCACCACTCCGCCACCGCGTCGGTCCTATATATAGATATATTATTTAGCATATTAATATAAGATATACTAACAATGTTTACATTGAAGGGAGAATCTATATTGCATACACTGAGAAACTCTTGGGGCATCTTTTCCACTTATGTGAAGGGCGAATACGTTACCTGGCATTTTGTACAGCAGTTATCCTAGTTTTGGGAGCTCTGCCATCCTAAATGACGAAATAGTACATTACGATCCACGATTACGAGTGGGAACACTACTCCGCACGAGTATCGTATACTATTTTGAACACAAGTTGCGGAAAGTCCAACAAAAAAATATAAAAAGAGCAAGAGAGAGAGACGGAGAGAAAGAAACAGCGAGAGAGAAAAGATTGATCGAGCGAAGCGAGTGACTGATGGCCGGGGGCGGGCGCTGATCATCCATATTAAAAAAAACCATTTTGTAATTATAATAAGAAATAATAAAACACAATAATTTGAGTACACACAATTATTTATTAATTCATTTGAAAACAGAAAGAAGTACCTGCGTATGCACAAACAAACAGTACAATTATATTTTCTAATTAGAAAATTCACATACGTCTTAAAAAAAATAATCGTGAAATTACAATAATGAACGAATCAATTAATCTTTAGTTTTAGCACTCATATTTATTGTAATAATATAGATATATGTGTCGCCGGCGACTTTCAATAAATCGTGTGAAGAAAGGAATTTTATTTCAACACACGAACGAGATTGTTTATTTTCAAAGCATCCTACACGCTTCGAAAATTGAAGTTTCCACACGCCAGTGTTGAAAAAGTCTTGCGACAGGCATCTAATGTAAGATCTTCAGTTCCTTACTGAGGAGTCCAAGCTAAAGATCGAGGACGAAACGCCTATAATTATTTTAAAAAGGCCGTGCTCCGGGAAATTCCACCAACCTAAGTAGACAACGAGTACAATAGGCCTGCTTTATTCTAAAGTAAAGCATTTAGTTTAGAGAGCCCGATATTATTATATACACATTTAATAATAATCATACAATATTTGTATCAAGTTTCTATTTTTATAGGTGAATTATATCAATACTTTTAAACTGTTTGAAATAATGTAATAGAAGTATGTAAAATAATAACAAACGAAATTGAACTACGAAATAAATAATTGTAATATGGTTTTTAAAATTCGCCGTAAGAAATAAAGAAAAATTAATCGAAATAATGTTTATAATTTAAAATTAAGTATGATATCTAATGTTAAGAGAAATAATAATATAATAATAATATTGATCAACGACGAGGGCGTCGTTTTTCAAAAAGGGGTGAGTTGTCGCGTCCCGACGAAAATTATATTATTATTTTTCGTAAAAAGTACTGCGTAGTATAGAATAAAATTACGACGTAGAAGACGAACGAAATAATGTTGATACAGAATGATTCTAAGTAAATGCAGTAATGTAAAGCCTTATTTATAGAGCTAAGGGACAGATTAATTTACGAATGTTCAAATGAAAAAGAGACCGGTAAGTAGAGTCTAAAATATTATTCAAAGCCAATACGCATATAAGTGGAATTGCCGATTGTGAGATCGAATCGAAGGTGTTACACAAGAGTTTCTATATATTGCACTATAATATCAATGCTCGGAGAAGAGTGGGCGATGAGAGACATGGACTAGAAAACTCGAGCATTAGAAGAAAGCAATAATTTAAGTAGCCAAGTAAAAGAAGCCGCTTTTTTTGTAATGTCGCAGTGATGAAAGGGGGGTAGTAAATTCTCCGTATTAAATACGCAGCGATACAGAAAATGCATGGGATTCGATCATTTTTTGATCACGCTCATCTAACGGTCCAATCAGGCGCAAGCACAGAAAAATCGAGACATAATTACTCAATTTTTATCTAAAGTAAAGCGTAAGACAAGGACAGATGCATAGATTTTTAGGGTATATAAAGAGCACCCAGAACGGATACAGCCACTCCTAGTTTTTCGTCTAAAGCTTCCGTGAGGCGAAGCTCTACTAGTCAACTCTTTAATTTTTATCCGAGGGCGAAGGTCTGTTACTCGGACTTTAAAAAAATACGCATTCAAAGTCGAGAGTGATCTTGTATTCGGAAATCGAGACGCATCGTTGGTATCTACGAGCCTTAGTCAAAGAACTGCGACTTCGACATCTGGCAATCATCGAACTCTGTACACATACGCATTTAAAGGGGTCTCATACTCAGTTCTGCGATTTTACCGTTCTGACCGCCGGTAATGCTGGTTATATATAAGAAATGATAACTATCATCAACAGCGCCATCTATGGCAAGTCGTAATCGAAGTGATCGTAGATGGCGCCATTGATGTCCAGAGCATCGTAATAAAGATAGTGTGACTATTATTTTCCAATATAAAAATTAAAAAATAACGTATTTCACTTATACGCATTTTCTATTATCTATTATAATCCATATTTCGATATATACATTATAACGGTAAGCGAGTTACCGATCAGGTAAGCATCGCGAAAGAGGAGATACAGCGCGGCGCGCGCACGAACGCGCGAGAATCGTGCGCGCCCAGCTAGAAGTACCGAAGATAGTTCGCGCGCGCATGGCAACAACAACGTGTTGGTGACCGGCTTTTATTGTTTTTACGGGATAAAAGAAAGAAAGAACTGGTGTGCTTTGTGTGTGGGTGTGAGAACCTTCTCCCCACTAACCTCCACGGCGGCGTGTGCAGCAGCACGTCTCACAGTCAGTGAGAAAAGGAGGCGCGGTGTATCCAGCCTTCTCGACCGTTGGAGAGAGAGAGAGAGATACACGAGTACGAGCTCTCTCTCGGTGGCACAGCCTTTTCCCGCCGAAGAGAGATATTCAGATACGCGGTAAGTGGTGCACCACGTTTAGATCCGCGTGTCTACCTAATATTCCGTATCCCGATTTACCTGGTACGGTCCAGGTGAGGAAGCGTTCCTCCTTTTACCCCTCTCGTGACAATACCCGCCCGGATAGACAGGTAGGTGGTTCGCGGGAGCCACTTCACGAGAGAAGGCGCGCGTGACGTAGGAAGTTTCTACATCAGAGCTCCCTACGTCAGAGATACATACGTCACGCGGTGTGACGTATAGCTATCAGGTTAAGCAGCCGATCATACCCGGATCGGTTGCTCGTAACTCTACAGTTAAATAGATTTTAACTAACTGTTTTCGCGCTGACCTCGGGATAGTCATCGGTACGACTCCCCGTAAATTGTTAATGTTAATCTATTCTTAATTTATTAATATTTAATTGGTAATTTAATAAATTGACTCGGCGAGACAATCTTTCTCGCCGATTAACGACTTAATATCGATCGTTGATAGTGTTTTACCGGTTACCGTTCTATCCTACGAATACCGCCCTCTCCGGTGTTTATCCTAGTTGGCAATTTTGGGCATAGGGCCCAACACATGGTATCTAAGTCAAACGAGGTGTTTGACGTTGTTAACGACATTGCACGGGAATCAAAGTGATTCCCGGCCGCATCGTGGGACTGCACACTTAAGGTTGGTAAGTTGGGACAAATTGGGCCTAACCGTGGGCCTTATATCCCCAGTACTCACCCCGTTACAACTGGCGCCCAATACGTGTGGATTTGGGATACAGGACGTCGGAAAAAATCAACAAGCACGATATAGTTGTTCAATTGTTAATAATATTGTTAATTAACAATTGGATAACTCGCGAACAATAACAAGGTCAGCAGTCGCATTTCGAAATTGTGAAGTATATTTCGGTACTCTTTCGTTCCCCCTCGAGGCGGGATTTGTTTATTAACAAATAAATTGTTATAAACAAATAAAAAAATTTTTATAACAAATAAAAATTTTTTTTTTATTTTCTCGTCTCGACTACTTAGTAGTAGACACAGGAAATTGGTTCCTGGTCGAACATAGGTGGCGTCACTAGGAAAAGGTCGCACAAATAGGAAATTTGGTGGGTTTTCGAACGGAATAGATAGACCGACCAAAGTTACTTGGAAATTGGGTAGTTTGGACCAAACCAAGTAACTGCGACATAATCTGGTGGCAATTTATCGGTATAAGTAAATTGTTTGTAAGTGTATGCAAGGTTTAACTGGTTTTTGCATGCACAAAACAGGAAGCTCATAACCTGGCTCAGACCTTTACAAATTGTATTATAGGTTATATTTTTGTAAGAGGTCAAGCGCGCGGTAACTTTAATTATTTAATTTATTTATTTATTGATTTATTTATAATTAATTGTATAGTACCGTTAAGTTAGCGCAAGGTAAGAGCCAGGCAGTAGTTTATTGTAAATTTATTAGCAGATTTGTTAAAAATAGTTTAAACTCAGTAGTGCTTCCTGATCAAAGTAAGACTGGACTTACTTTTGGCATCCGGTTTTGTGCTTTAGCGGTTAGCTTAGGTAGAAGCAAAACCCAGTTACGCGGATTGGACATTTGGCAAGTAACGCCAAAGTTAAATATTCGACAGCACATAACCTTGCACACACATAGTGCGTTAAGCCAGCGAGGCTACATATTGTTAAACGTATAAACGACGCTACAACTGAAGATGACCGCTCAGCAGAAAGACGTCGATAGTCAAATCGATGCATGGATCGAGACGCTCACCAGGGAGCAAATCGAACTACACCTGGACGCCTTGAACCTAAAATCGGCAGGCTCGGTTCATAGGAAAGCCGAGCGACTCCACCAGTGGCTATTAGGAAATTATTCGGCCCAGGAGTTTAACCAGGAGGAAGACGAAGCCACAGCAGTTCGCAGCCGTCTCCAACGGAGAAATAGGTGGCTGCAGATGCTAGGTGAACATCAAGACGAGGAGTCTGATGAACCTAGCCCAGATCAGGAAGTGTATCTGGTACTGCGGGAGAACGCTGCGGTTAAAGATAACCTGCACAGGACGGTGCAGGATTTCGATGACGTCGAGCTAGATGAAACGACGTCAGCCGCGACCAACAGAGCCTCAACCCGAACGAGAGGAAGAATGGCTGTCATTGGTCTCAGAAGAGGGAAACATTTTTAAAATCCCTCGATCGTTCTCCCAGACCTTGGTGCAGCTTATCAAAAACCCAACACGTGGTATCTAAGTCAACGAGGTGTTTGACGTTGTTAACGACATTGCACGGGAATCAAGTGATTCCCGGCCGCATCGTGGGACTGCACACTTAAGGTTGGTAAGTTGGGACAAATTGGGCCTAACCGTGGGCCTTATATATCCCCAGTACTCACCCCGTTACAACTGGCGCCCAATACGTGTGGATTTGGGATACAGGACGTCGGAAAAATCAACAAGCACGATATAGTTGTTCAATTGTTAATAATATTGTTAATTAACAATTGGATAACTCGCGAACAATAACAAGGTCAGCATTCGCATTTCGAAATTGTGAAGTATATTTCGGTACTCTTTCGTTCCCCCTCGAGGCGGGATTTGTTTATTAACAAATAAAATTGTTATAAACAAATAAAAAATTTTTATAACAAATAAAAATTTTTTTTTTATTTTCTCGTCTCGACTACTTAGTAGTAGACACAGGAAATTGGTTCCTGGTCGAACATAGGTGGCGTCACTAGGAAAAGGTCGCACAAATAGGAAATTTGGTGGGTTTTCGAACGGAATAGATAGACCGACCAACGTTACTTGGAAATTGGGTAGTTTGGACCAAACCAAGTAACTGCGACATAATCTGGTGGCAATTTATCGGTATAAGTAAATTGTTTGTAAGTGTATGCAAGGTTTAACTGGTTTTTGCATGCACAAAACAGGAAGCTCATAACCTGGCTCAGACCTTTACAAATTGTATTATAGGTTATATTTTTGTAAGAGGTCAAGCGCGCGGTAACTTTAATTATTTAATTTATTTATTTATTGATTTATTTATAATTTATTGTATAGTACCGTTAAGTTAGCGCAAGGTAAGAGCCAGGCAGTAGTTTATTGTAAATTTATTAGCAGATTTGTTAAAAATAGTTTAAACTCAGTAGTGCTTCCTGATCAAAGTAAGACTGGACTTACTTTTGGCATCCGGTTTTGTGCTTTAGCGGTTAGCTTAGGTAGAAGCAAAACCCAGTTACGCGGATTGGACATTTGGCAAGTAACGCCAAAGTTAAATATTCGACAGCACATAACCTTGCACACACATAGTGCGTTAAGCCAGCGAGGCTACATATTGTTAAACGTATAAACGACGCTACAACTGAAGATGACCGCTCAGCAGAAAGACGTCGATAGTCAAATCGATGCATGGATCAAGACGCTCACCAGGGAGCAAATCGAACTACACCTGGACGCCGTGAACCTAAAATTGGCAGGCTCGGTTCATAGGAAAGCCGAGCGACTCCACCAGTGGCTATTAGGAAATTATTCGGTCCAGGAGTTTAACCAGGAGGAAGATGAAGCCACAGCAGTTCGCAGCCGTCTCCAACGGAGAAATAGGTGGCTGCAGATGCTAGGTGAACATCAAGATGAGGAGTCTGATGAACCTAGCCCAGATCAGGAAGTGTATCTAGTACTGCGGGAGAATGCGGCGGTTAAAGACAACCTGCACAGGTCGGTGCAGGATTTCGATGACTTCGAGCTAGATGAAACGACGTCAGCCGCGACCAACACAGATCCTCAACCCGAACGAGAGGAAGAATGTCTGTCATTGGTCTCAAAAGAGGGAAACATTTTTAAAATCCCTCGATCGTTCTCCCAGACCTTGGTGCAGCCTATCAGAAAAGTGAATGACCTTACTATAAAGGTGGTTAAGCTGATGACCGAGCGCACTCAAACCGCTCACAGCACGAGGTTGGACGGTGCCAACCAATCTCACCATGTGCAATTTCAGGACACATATACGTGTTATGGTCCTGATCTGAGTGAGATAAGTGAGGCGCAAGTAAATGGCGAGCAACAACGCACAAGCGCCCCTCAGTCTAAGCCTGGTGGAGCTTGGAAGGGGGGGAATGCGCGCGAATCCTAGAGGATTCCTCAAGCGCGCAGCTCGCCAAACAAGGATCGGACATTCTCAACACCAAGCTTCTCTACGTCATCGAGGTTGAATGGAACTCCTCGGGATGTCGGCGGAATTGTTAGGAAGTGGCAGGTCAAGTTCTGTGGCGACAAGAGCCAGAGCATCGATGCCTTCCTAACCAGGATCGAGGATTGCAGGATCCTGGCCAACCTGTCAGAGGACGAGTTACTGCCGTCACTCTCGGAACTTCTGACAGACACTGCCGCCACGTGGTACCAGAATGAGAAACACAAGTGGCACTCCTGGCAAGATTTCGTGACATCGGCTAAACGTTGGTAAGGAATGAGCCAACGTTTCCAGCAGAGGATCATCGCCGAGTCCAACGCACCGACTCAAGGACCCGATGAACCAGTTAGGGACTATATGACTTGCTCTATCGCAATAATGCGAAAGATAGTCCCTACGCCGACTTAAGCGCAGCAGCTCGATCATTTGTAGCGGAACATGCTGCCACAGCTTCAACTGCTGTTCAAGAAAGCGGAAGTGAGCTCAATTGAACAAATGCTGGACCTCGCCACGGAAGCGGAGCAGACGATAGAAGGTGAAAAAGTATATTGTCCACCACCTACGGAGGAAGGGTCTCTGCTTCCTGAAGTGGCGTATAAGCCGAAGCGAAAAAAAGGTTCACCGAAGGCTAAGGTAGCGGCCGCTGAGGTAAACTCAGCCAATCCAAGCGAGCCAGACGTCGTTGACCGCATCGCAAAGATGCTGAAGGATGCGCTGCGGCCCATAGTCTCCCAATTGGCGTCGACGACCCGACAGTCCCGTAGGAGAAGCCCAAGGACTGGCTCTCCAAAGAAAGGCTCGCCGGCCAACCAATCTCCGAAGAGTAGGAGGTTTGGCAGACCTAATGGCCCGAGCAAGAGCTTCGGACACCGGCAGGAGAAGAAGAGTACTAGTCCACCGAGAGAAAAAGGGAAGGAACAGCCGAAAAACCGAATGGGCTCGAATTTCGATCCGACTAAGCCCCTTACCTGAAAGGGCTGCGGGAAAATTGGATATTCCCTCAGGTACTGTCCGGTGTGCTCGGGAAACGCCAAAGGGAGCGGTTAACCGGAACGAAAACCGCGACCCAAGAGCTTGAGTCCCCGCTGTCCAAGGTGAGTTCGGGACAGACCCGCTCCGATCGAGAGTATGGTTCAGAGAGGAGCGGAAATAGGCCTCAAAAGGAAGAACGGTCCCAAGAAGCCAGCAGACCAACCTCATCCTATAAACCAGAGGATGAGAGTCGTTGGTGGCTTCTCGTGGCGATTGAGGGCTTTCGTATAAGAGCCTTATACGATCCCGGAGCCTCCACGACCGTGATGGGACCCAGCGGTCTGCAAATCGCCGCAGCATTGGGCAAGGAGCTCATTGTGGCGAACGCCGGACGCGTCAAGATGGCGGATGGTAGTTACCAACCGCTAAACGGTCATGTGATCTTACCTTTCACTGTCGGAAATGAGACACGTGAAATAAGGGCAGCGATCATACCAAACCTTGACGCCGAATGCTAAGTAGGAGTAAATTTTGAACGAGCATTCAGAGCCATATTGGATCCGGATAGCGACCGCCTGTTCCTCAAGACAGCAAGCAGCAGATCCACCTCGAAGTTGCTGGAATAGGGGGTATGGCCACCCTCTCGTCCGCTGGGATAGCGGACGCAACCGAGACAGAAAGGGAAGAGCTGCGAGAGCTTGTAAGCAAAGTGCTGTCTAATACTTCTCCCAAAATCGGGCGAACCCAACTCATCGAGCACTCGATTGACGTGGGATCAGCTCGCCCGATAAAGCAGAAGTATTACCCGGTGTCGGAGAAGATCCAGGAGGAGATGCACCGCCAAGTCCGAGAGATGCTAGATTTAGAGATCATAGAACCCTCGGACAACGGTTGGTCAAGCCCCGTGGTGATGATACGCAAGGAGAACGGATCACGTCGCTTTTGCATTGACTTTAGAAAAGTCAATGCGCTAACGAAACCAGACGCTCATCCCCTCCCGTTCATGCAGGATATCTTGCGCAAGCTGAAGAGATGTCGGTACATTAGTACTCTGGACATGAACTCAGCGAACCATCAAATACCTCTCCAGAAGGAATCGCGTCCTTATACGGCTTTCACAGTCCCGGGGATGGGACTGTATCAGTTTAAGCGGATGCCATACGGATTGGCATACGCCGGCGCGACCTTCCAACGCATGATTGACCAAGTGGTTGGTCCTGACCTCGAGCCCAATGCCTTTTCTTACCTCGATGACATTATTATAGTCACCGAGACATTTGAAGGGCACAAGAAGTATCTCGAGATGATGCTGAAAAGACTGACCGAAGCTAACTTGACAGTAAATAAGGACAAGTGTGTCTTTTGTCAAGATGAGGTGAGATATCTTGGCGTGCTGGTCAACAGGGATGGAATTCGTCCCGACCCAGCCAAGACAGAGCCTATAAGGGTTTATCCGGCTCCCAAGAACCTCAAAGAGCTTCGACGATTCCTCGTCATGGCGTCGTGGTATCGGCGTTTTATGCTGGATTACGCCACGATTGCCGAGCCACTTACCCGTCTCACAAAGAAGAACCAAGGGTACGAGTGGTTAGATGAACAGGAACAAGCCTTTCAGCAACTGAAGGCCCTGATCATGACTGCTCCAGTACTTCAACGTCCCAGTGCAGATGGACTGTTTAGCCTGCACACGGACGCGAGCGATACCGGCATAGACGGAGAGGAAAGAGTCATTGAGTTTGCCAGTCGCATTCTCACAGCAGCCAAGAAGAATTATAGCGTTACGGAGAGGGAATGCTTGGCCGTGGTCTGGGGTTATTAATAAGTTCAGACATTGCATCGAAGGGTACCACTTGAAAGTGATAACGGATCATAGTAGTCTTTGCTGGTTGTGTAATATGAGAAATCCAAACAGCCGACTAGCGAGATGGGCTCTAAAGCTTCAAGCGTATGACTTTGTTGTCGAGCACAGAAAAGGAGCTCGGCATCACGTTCCCGATGCCCTATCTCGCATGTATGAAGACGACGAGCCTACTGTAGCAGCAATGTCGTGGGCTCAATCTACTGAAGATCCTTGGTACCTAGACTGGATCAAGAACGTTTCCGACAGACCCCGTGATTTTCCCGACTGGAAAATAATTGGAGGAAATCTATACATCTATCGCGCCGACAAGGAGTTAGAGGAAGTGATGGATGATGAGCGAGCATGGAAGCTGGTCGTACCCGTAGAGAATCGTCACTCTATTCTGAGAGAGTGTCACGACGACCCCTCAGCTGGCCATCTCGGAAGGGAAAAGACATTAGCCCGCGTGGCCCAAAACTATTATTGGCCACGGTTCTACGCAGAAGTTGCGGATTACGTCAGGCGATGTCAAGTGTGCCAGCAATGTAAGGTCGAGCAACGTGCTCCCTCAGGGTTAATGGGTCACCGTCAATCGGACAGACCATGGCAGGTGGTATCAGGAGATATCACTGGCCCGCTTACACGCTCTAGCCGAAGATACGAATACATCCTAGTATTCCAGGATTTATTCATGCACTGGATTGAAGCCATCCCGATAAGAAAAGCTAACGCAAAGACGATAGTCCGCGAGCTTCACGAACGAGTGATCAACCGGTTCGGCACCCCGGAAGTATTTCATTCGGACAACGGGACCGAGTTTAAAAATAAACTCGTAGACGAATACCTCGAAACTAAGGGAATGTATCATTCGACGACACCTCCTTATCACGCACAGGCCAATCCTGTCGAGAGGGCCAATTGGACCCTTAAGACAATGGTGGCGTCGTATATCCAGGATAAGCACAGCGACTGGGACGACAAGCTGCCAGAGTTAGTCTTTGCACTAAACACAGCGGTGCAAAGTTCTACTGGATGGAGCCCGGCTATGCTGAACTATGGTCGCCAACCCGAGGCGCCTAGTACAGCTCGTCGAGAGCTAGACCGGCTTGCCCAGCAACAGTTTGAGTTCCGTAGACTGCAGGATTGGAACGACAAAATCAAACAGTTGCCAAGACTCCACGAGAACGCAAATCGTCAGTCGGCTGCCAGTAAGGCCCGGCAAGCCGAAATCTTCAACTCACGACGACGGCCAGCGGAATTCGAGGTAGGAGATCTGGTGTGGAAACGCAACCGGATTCTCTCGTCCAGCGCACAAGGTATCTCGGCTAAGCTTGCTCCGAAATATACAGGGTCATATCTGATCATCAATAGGAAAGGTATGAATACATATGTAATACAAGATGATCAAGGGGACCAAGAGGTATCTCATATAGAGCATCTGAAGAGATACGTCCCCGAAAATGATGCTGACTCAACTGATGATGATCAACGTGAGCAACCTCAACCGCCGAGGGATCAACGGGTGAAGTGCGACCCGCCTGTAGCGAGCGAATGCTCCCCTGCGAGGGAGAATAATGCGAGCGAGTCCCCTGGCGAGGGAACTGGGTGTAAGCCGCGTAAGACGGCACCTACGTCTTTAGATAGGTCCCGCGTTACCAGACGACAGCGTGGTCGTCCTCGGAAAGCAACCGCGACCAAAAAGCGCCGATCACCCATAGAGCGGTCTGCCGATGCAGATTCTGAATCAGTTCCCCCGAGACGAGGACGAGGGCGTCCTCCAGGCTCACTCCCGAAGCGGACGTAAAGTGCCAGCAGCGACCGAAGGCTGAGGCGGCCTTCAAAGAGACTGCCTTTGAATACAGGTTAACCTGTATCCCCAGCCTTCATCGAGCAGAACGGGAGGTTCTGACGAACCTAGTTGTCCGCTCTGCCGCTGCAACGAGATCAATCGTCTGAAACAGTTTCCTCGCATCCTGATATACCTGATCATGAGCAACTCGGTAACCCTCTTTCTCGTTCCTTGAGGAACAGAGTCCACATACGGAGTATGAGGAATCTGGAAGGGGGGTATAACGGTAAGCGAGTTACCGATCAGGTAAGCAACGCGAAAGAGGAGATACAGCGCGGCGCGCGCACGAACGCGCGAGAATCGTGCGCGCCCAGCTAGGAGTACCGAAGAGAGTTTCGCGCGCGCACGGCAACAACCGGCTTTTATTGTTTTTACGGGATAAAAGAAAGAAAGAACTGGTGTGCTTTGTGTGTGGGTGTGAGAACCTTCTCCCCACTAACCTCCACGGCGGCGTGTGCAGCAGCACGTCTCACAGTCAGTGATAAAGGAGGCGCGGTGTATCCAGCCTTCTCGACCGTTGGAGAGAGAGAGAGAGAGAGATACACGAGTACGAGCTCTCTCTCGGTGGCACAGCCTTTTCCCGCCGAAGAGAGATATTCAGATACGCGGTAAGTGGTGCACCACGTTTAGATCCGCGTGTCTACCTAATATTCCGTATCCCGATTTACCTGGTACGGTCCAGGTGAGGAAGCGTTCCTCCTTTTACCCCTCTCGTGACAATACCCGCCCGGATAGACAGGTCGGTGGTTCGCGGGAGCCACTTCACGAGAGAAGGCGCGCGTGACGTAGGAAGTTTCTACGTCAGAGCTCCCTACGTCAGAGATACATACGTCACGCGGTGTGACGTATAGCTATCAGGTTAAGCAGCCGATCATACCCGGATCGGTTGCTCGTAACTCTACAGTTAAATAGATTTTAACTAACTGTTTTCGCGCTGACCTCGGGATAGTCATCGGTACGACTCCCCGTAAATTGTTAATGTTAATCTATTCTTAATTTATTAATATTTAATTAGGTAATTTAATAAATTGACTCGGCGAGATAATCTTTCTCGCCGATTAACGTAAAATATCGATTGTTGATAGTGTTTTACCGATTACTGTCCTATCCTACGAATACCGCCCTCTCCGGTGTTTATCCTAGTTGGCAATTTTGGGCATAGGGCCCAACTCACGGTTTCTAAGTCAAACGAGGTGTTTGACGTTGTTAACGGCATTGCACGGGAATCAAAGTGATTCCCGGCCGCATCGTGGGACTGCACACTTAAGGTTGGTATGTTGGGACAAATTGGGTCTAACCGTGGGTCTTATATATCCCCAGTACCCACCCCGTTACAACATATATAATAAATGTTACGTATATTTGGTTTACGGAATTTGTACGTATTTCAATTATGCGTATTTATTTTTTTTACATACTGAAAAAATACGACATTACACTGAAGACCAACGATAGCAGAACCCAAGGGAGCGGAGCACGGCTCGCAAGTCGATTTTTGATCCGCTCCCTTGGGTTAATCGATAGATATGCCAGATTCTTGCAGCAGTACGTTTCCTTTTACATTGAATCTATGATAAATACGTAGTACGGTTCAATTTGCCATGTCGAAAATTCAACTAGTCATAATATGAGTTTCAGTATGACACGTATTTAAAAATTTTATAGGAGCCAAATCAAATTATTTTGCTCGGCTATTTGTCTCGAGTCTGAAACAAATGCGCATGCGTGATGTCGATAGTGGCGGCGGCGAAAGCATATTCTATCTTGCCATGATCCGTGCGTACTGCCATCTAGCGTAAAATATTCTTTTAATAATGATAATAAAACTACTTTTAGTTTTATAAAACTATGCAAAACAAACAGTTAGATGCCCTTTAGTAAATAATTATTTACTTCTATACAAAGTTTCAAGTCATTTTATTGATACGTGTAAGAGAAAACCTTGTACGAAAATTTCATTATGTGGACGCCGTAGATAGTGTTTTTTATACAAGGTTTTCTCTTCAATGCCTCAATATAATAAATAGAAACTTTGCACAGCGATACATAACTACAAAAGAAAGGGCACCTATCTTTTAGTTGGTCGAAATTCTTTATATTTATCTAGATTGAAGTATTTTTCAACCATACTATCACTCTATTGGCTCGGTCGGTAAAAATTGAGTATCAGACCCCCTTAACGTCGGCGCCAGCAAGACTAGCGGGACATCACCAATCCACTTGACGCCGCTACCTACGTTCGAGGCAGACCTTCGTTCCTTACTATATATGTACATATTTATAAATAAATCGAAATCGGAAATCGTCACACAATCTATACACGACGAATAGAATATTTAAATTCGCGAATTGTAAGTCGTCGGAGCCTTTCGTATGTCAAGGCCAACCGATGATACTTGTTTGTTTCATCTACGAGTGTACAATTACGCGCGTGACTATACGTAGGGATGAGAGCGCGAGAGAGTGTGTGTGTGTTTCCCCACTCTCATCCCTTTTTCGGGAAATTAGGCGATCGCCTAATCAGTGTGTAATAATCCGTCGATCAAGACGGATTATTATTGTTATCGTGATCGCGTGTTGCTCGTGAGTGCCGAGATCGCGCCCCACCCGCTCCTGCGTTGAGCTCTCTGAACGGTGATTCCGGAGCAGGGCTAAGCGCGAAGACTCGGGAGGAAGTACACGTGTGTCCCGTGAGTTTGAGTGCGTGTGTGTGTTTAAGGACGGGGTCGTGCGCAAGTGACACGCGGACCGCCAGGAGCTCGCCACGACAAGGGCCGCCTTGACCGCCTCAACTAGAGGTCGTCGCCTTGCCCAGGAGGTCGACCACTCGCTGAGGATCGGCTGGGCCATCCCCGAGGAGTGTCACCGGTAAGTGATCTATTACTTTCGTGACCCTCCCCCCCCCCCCTTTGTGTGTATGTACATCGGGAATGTGATCGGGTACGCCGGTACTCGAACAGCGGTTCCTAGGAGTTACAACCTGTCGCAGGCGAGGATCTCGATCCGACAGGTTTCCCGGAACTTCCGCCCGCGCGTCTTTGAATTATCGCGGCACACGGCCTGAATGACCAACTGTTAAATCAAATTAACCGTTCTTCCCAGCGAACTCGTGTTCCTGGCGACAGCCCGCAGTTCGCAACAACATAAATTAATTGTGTACGCAGTATTGGGCAATGCGGCCCAACGATTTTGAAAGAATATTTACATATTCGTGATCAAGTCCACCTTGTACACCGTCGAATTGCGCTATTTCGTATTGCATTCAATTGCATCATTTTCTTCGCAGCAAGATCTACATAGTGCAAAGAGCAAAAGACCATGCGTTTTAACGGGTAAAACTGGTAAGTACAAATTGCTCGGAGGTAAAATCTTACATTTAACCAAATCCTCAACCCGAGAAAGATTGTTCCAGTCGCTCCTAGTCAACTCGCGACACTTCTCACCCCTAAAAATGCGTGGATGTCCAACAGGATATTTCCCCCTTTTGCAGATAAAAGGGTAAAGTGAACAAAGTCAGTGTATTTGATTTTTTCATTTGTGGTAACTTCGTAAAACGGTACAAATTTTCTGTTCGATCTCCGAAAAATGCATAGCGTGGATTAATTTGTGTAACAACGGTTGTGTTTTAAGTTAACTAACAATTTCCGGATTCGATCGTTTTAGTTTGTGAAATTGACATTCCTAAATGTATTGTACATTGAATCCGTGTTCCCGCATTTTTCTTAATTTATTCTATGTATTACCATACACCTCATCAAATGATAACCCGTAAACTACTTTTTTGTAGCGCGATGTTTTAAAGCACTTAGGACACCCATGAGTGAAGCAACCCACGAATTCGAAAACAATTCCTTTTTTTCCCGATTTCATAGATCGTAAATAGCCGTCGACCAAAAAACCTTTTATTAAAGGAAATTCGCGAGCCCTACCAACATGAATTATTTTGCAGCCCATTTCCCGTTTGCAGTAAAGGAGCTATTCGACAGCTTTTTGCGAGTGAGTGTCGCATCGTTTGTATCCATTTGGTGGTAATATTCCTATTTTTTTTTCTTCAAGATATTTTTTCCTATATAACAACGAGCACGACTTGCTATGGTTGTAGCATCAGTAAATGGAGATATATCCCCGATTTCCATAAAAATTTTTTTAAACGCCAAGCACGCGCGTCTTAAAATCTCTACATCCATTCGACAATATTCTAATATTTCACGCTTAAAATCAAATACAACTTCTCGTTCTTTTTCCGCGTTGTACCATGCGTAAAAACTCTGGCGCTCATCAGTCGACATTGAGTCTGGTGAATAGAAAGACTCATTGAGTAACGGACCTACATAATTTTCGTTTTCTAAAGTATTGAATAAATGCGGAAAATAACATCTCTTGTACTTAGTGGTAATCCAAACGTCTTTGGTAAGATGCTAAGTTTCATTTGAAAGTAATTTAAACTATCAATGAAACTAGTTTTACCACTTTGAATCACAATTATATTTTTGAAACGTTTTTTTGGTACTCAACAAAACTACGTGCGTTGTGCGCGATGCATACTATTTTTTTAAATATTGTTCTTTTTGGCAAGTACAAATTAACAAACTCCTTGACAGGATTCTTCTAAAAAACGTTTTCTCGCGTACCACAAGTGGTACAATTCTGAAGAATATTATCATTACTTTTACAATCTGCACAGACGTGATGCGCAACGCACAATGTAGGGACTTGCAAACGCGTAACTGTATGGTTTCAGTATGGCGTGTCTTGTCGCGTCTCGAAATGACAAGTTCTAACCACAAAAATAGATTATATCCCAGAGGTGGGTGCATAATGCGTAGCGTTAATCAGCGACCGTCAACACGAAATTTTTCAACGCGATGCGTTCTTTCATGTGTAACGTTTGCAGAAGGCAAACGTCGGGGTTTTTATTATTATTTTGACCCGGGAGTTAAAGTTAATAATTGTTGTTAACGATACCGAGCGGCTAGTATCGTTAACTTGTGGGTTCTTGCCTGGTTTAACTATTAAAATAGACCCCTTCTATATGTATTAAACAAAACTCTTCTATTTATTTCTAATAACTCTACGTTTTAACTAATAATAAGTGACAATAAAAAGGGGCAATTATGGGGCCGAGACGCGAAAATGTTTAGTTAAAAATATGTCGTGTGACGGGGCTAATTGTTTTGCCGAACAGCGGCGAAACGTTGGAAATTCTAAAGTTGGTTTCGTCTATCTTATTGTCAAATCGCAGAGCGACTGCGATTCGAACGATAAGATAGATATAGCTTATTCGATCGCTTCGTATTGAATGTGTGACCGCGCAGCGGACTCAAATTCAACGAAGAGATGTCGAGCGGAGCGATTGGAGTGGGAGGAAGATTCGCTGGGCGGCAGCGTCTCTATAAGGAATTCTCTTATGATTTTTATGCAGAACAGCGGCGCAAAAATCGAGAACGGGCAAGGAAGAGAGTGGTGAAAGAGGGAACCTAAGAGCCACGACAACTCTGTACATACAATGATAAATATATATATATGTAATATAAAATTATAAATACGTAAACGTTTATATATATAAATATATATACATTTATGTATACGCATATATGTGTGTTTTTAAAAAGAACAAAGAGATTGAGAAAGGTATAGACAGGGGAATAGAGGGAAAAGAGAGAGAGAGATAGGGGGGGTCTTACATTACCACTTCTACCGAGTGCGCGTGAGTCCCGCAATCGCTAGGAGTGCACGCGCACCAGATAGAACTGAGGCGGAAGGGGGAGAAAGCCCAAGATGGCGAGGTCTGCGCTCCGAGCGTCGGACCGGCCCTAGGGGGAGGACGAACGGAGGGAACAGAGAGAGAGAGAGGGTGCGCGCTAGGCTAGATTGCCGTGGCAAGTGCACTGGCGTAAAGAGGTTAATCGAGAAGGGGAAAGAGAGAGAGAGAGAGAATGTAATAAGTGTGTGGTCACGTAGAGTCGGATTCGCTGAACTGCAGCGGTTCCTATTTACGTGATATTAGACTTCAACTTTGCTGAACGGCAGCGAAGTTAAACTGCAGAACCCCGCTGAACAGCAGCGAAGTTTTAGTACAAGACCCCGCTGAACAGCAGCGAGGTTGAAGTGCAGAACTCTGCTGTGCGGCAGCGTAGTCCTTGCACCTCACTTCCAATGGTTGATGCAGAGTGGCTGCGCCTCCCGTCGAAATTATGCACCTTGACTGTAGGTGTAAATATATATATGTAGATATTTATGTGTGTGTGTGTGTGTGTGGTATGAAAAGAAAACGCCAGGAAGGGCTTATTTAATTTTCCTTTCCTTTTTGTATACGAATCCGGCTATGACCGGATATTTATGTATAACAAGAAGTCTCAGGATGAACCAGGAAGGGTTACTCCTATTTTAACTTAAATTTATCCGTTCGCTGGTACTCCGCTAGGCTAGGCCGTGAACGGAGCGAGAGTAAGAGAGAGAGAGAGAGGGAGAGACCAGGAGGGGTCTCCGTATACGCGAGAGAGAGACAGACTAAACGGGCCCGTCTCTACCCCAAACTCCGCTACTGCGCTTGGCTAGACAGAGAGGGGTCGAGAGAGAGAGAAGGAACGATGGGCGTCTGCTTGCTACGACAAGTGGACGCGTGCCGCGCCGAGGGAGAGTAGGGGCAATGGCCCAAAATGGCTACTTCTCTCCTCGTTGGGTCGGGTCTACTCCGGAGCAATTGTACGGGCTAGAGTGAGCGAGAAAGAGAGAGAAAGAGAGAGAGAGAAAGAGATGCGTGACAATAACAATAGAATGTGCTGAACAACAGCACTCTCCTATTATTTGTCTGAAAATTAGACGAGAAAACACAGAAAGGAAGCCTCAAAAGGTAATGCTGAACGGCAGCGCTACTCAATTGGGATTCTCTGTTAGACAAATGTTATATATGTATGTATATAACACTCGTCAAAACCAGGATTTGCTGAACAGCAGCGAATCCAACTTTCTCTGCGTTAGAGAAATAGGAGAGGTGCAAAATGGAAGAAAAGGGTAGACTTTGCAGAGCAGCTGCAAGATCCACGCTTTTGTCCAATCAAGGTATTTTATATAAAAGAAAAAATTAAGGGGTTTGTTTTAATTATTACAATATTTATTTTACCTTATACAGTGAATAACCAGGTACGCTAAGTCCCCTTTCGCTTCGATGTTGATTTAATTCGCCGGAAAATATGAATAGTCGAATATATATATGGGCTATTTCACGTCAAGTGGTACGATGAAAATTTTAAATCGCTCCAAAATTTGAATTCAGGCTGGAAATATCTTTCAGAAGATAGAAAAAAATTTTTAGGTGTTAAAAATAATTTGCCTAAGAGTTATTCCACCATGAAAAATGGAAATTTTTCAATTTTTAGAAAAATTTCTATTTTCAAAGCCATTTATCTCAAAATCTATTAATTTTTTTGAAAAAACATTAAAAACAACTTTTGTTCAAAATAATCTTTAGAACTTATCTACCTGGGTTAGAATTTTTAATTTTAAAATCTCGAAGAAATATAACGCCCGGAAATATTGAATATCAAAAAAAGGCGACCACGCCACAATCGATTTTGATCTAACACCGCTCAAAAGATCACATTTTTCGCGAGCTTTCGAATGGCGGTGGTTAGATTATTGGCCAAGACCGTTGGTGTAAGTTATACCCCATAAACCTCATAAAATCACTAATTTTCATGTATTTTAGGGCATAACTTACACCAGCGGTCTTGGCCAATAATCTAACCACCGCCATTCGAAAGCTCTCAAAAAATGTGATCTTTTGAGCGGTGTTAGATCAAAATCGATTGTGGCGTGGTCGCCTTTTTTTGATATTCAATATTTCCAAGTGCCCTATCTCTTCGAGATGTTAAAATTAAGAATTGTAACCCAGGTAGTTAAGTTCTAAGGATTATTTTGAACAAAAGTTGTTTTAATGTTTTTTCAAAAAAATCAATAGATTTTGAGATAAATGCCCTAAAATACATGAAAATTAGTGATTTTATGAGGTTTATGGGGTATAACTTACACCAACGGTCTTGGCCAATAATCTAACCACCGCCATTCGAAAGCTCGCGAAAAATGTGATCTTTTGAGCGGTGTTAGATCAAAATCGATTGTGGCGTGGTCGCCTTTTTTTGATGTACAATATTTCCGGGCGCTATATTTCTTCGAGATTTTAAAATTAAGAATTCTAACCCAGGTAGATAAGTTCTAAAGATTATTTTGAACAAAAGTTGTTTTTAATGTTTTTTCAAAAAAATCAATAGATTTTGAGATAAATGGCTTTGAAAATAGAAATTTTTCTAAAAAATTGAAAAATTTCCATTTTTCATGGTGGAATAACTCTTAGGCAAATTATTTTTAACACCTAAAAATTTTTTTCTATCTTCTGAAAGATATTTCCAGCCTGAATTGAAATTTTGGAGCGATTTAAAATTTTCATCGTACCACTTGACGTGAAATAGCCCATATGTATATATTAGTTACTATTTCAACACGCGCCCGAGACTCTAAGTACGAGTCGCGTTTAACACCGAGCGAAGAATAATACAAAATGCAGCGAGAAACGTAATAAATCAGAAAAATAAAATGCCCTGTTGCCCGTAGGAGTGACAGTGGAAAACTGTCGAGCCTATGGACTACCGACAATTAGCCCGGGGCCGTATTTTCTTCGCCCTTAAATACCTATGCGCTTATCTCTATTCGATAGATACAAAAAAAATGGTGGGAGTGCATTTTCGAACTTTTCTTCGATTTTTATAAATTTTAAGTATTTTATTTATTTGATAATTTTAAAATGTTTATTAATATGTAAACTTATTATTAAAATTGTTGTAAACAATTTTGGAAGAAGAAAAATTCGAATTTTCGGTCGCATTAAAATGTGCTTGGTCCTTTTTAGAAAAATAATAAATATATGTATATATGTGTGCGGTAATTGTACAGAATTATTGTTTTTTTTAAATTTTACATAATTGTACATGTATTTTGTGTTTTATCCGTAAATAATAGATGTAAGTACATTTGCAATTTTCATAATTAGAGTTGGTGTATTGTGTAATTTTATGTAAGGTTTGTTTAAATAAATGTTGGAATAAATATTGTGATGTGCGAAATTTTATTTGTAGGAATAGATAATTAAATTTTTATTACTATTGTTCTTTTTGATCAAAAGTTTGAATTCCATGCTAGATACAGTTACTTGATTAAATATAATATTATAGTATTGTTTAACATCATTTAAATAGAATTTTGATTCAATTTTAATTAATTGATTCTAATTTTTATTCCAACATAAGTGTGTATTTTAATGCGAGGTTTTTCAAAATGCGACTCCAACGTTAGTATTTTAACGCAATTCTATTTACCATATTAATTAGCTTAACTTAGTTCATGTTTATTATTTATAAAAATTATAAAACGTGCGTAAAATAATAAGAAAATAAAACACGTGGGCGCAGGGAAAATTTTAGTGAACGATCGAATGTTGCGCAACGGGAAGCGTTATCGACAATTTCCCAAGCTAAGAGGGCAGTTTATTTACTTGGGCTATCGTTTAGTGATACGAGTGTAACGAACATTTCCCGAGTGTTCGTTTCTTTCAAAAATGTTTTCTTACATGAAAGATATATTTTCACTCAGATATCTATTTAAACGATGTTTTACACGTTAAACATGTGTTGATTTGTGTAAAACATCGTTCGTGTATAGATATTATACCTGAGGGGAAGAATAATAGCAAAATTAAATTAAAAATTTTGTGCGCTCGTTACACATGTAACACAATGAATCGTACACCGGGTGGTTGAATGGAATTTTCGAGTTTAATTTCCTCGTTAGCTGAATCAGTGGTGCTACCATTCCTAGCATCATTACTTGCGTCCATGTCGGAATTATCACCACCACCATTTGTTTCGCTATTCTCGTTAAATTGCGTGTATGATTGTTCCCTATGCGTATCATTAATCCTTTCCCTACATAAATACGAAAAACTCGCTATTGGAATCACAGTTGCTTACGTCGGCACTATAACCATCATCAATCGGAATATGAAGTTGACTCTCACATTCATCATTGGAACCACTAACATGTGCTGTGTAACTACAGATTACGTTGTAAATGTTGCCACTGCTTACGTGTCCCATTTCGGATTCGTCGCTTTCGGAGTTGGAGTATTCCATCAGACGTACTTGCGGATCAGTGCAAACAGCAGTTGAAGCTGAAACATTTTGTTAAGTGAATTAATAAGTAAATAAAATATGTGTGTACGTGGACATTCAATTTACTTTACATTACAAAGTTTTTAACTGTTTTTCAAATATACAAATTAATAAATTTAAATTAATTTAATTTGAATAACTTTTTTTGCGGTTTTGATGGCCCAATAAAACTTTTGTGCACTCTTTCCAACAAGTTATTAATATTTGACTGCGTATACAACGGTGAATCCATATTTGAAGCTATTGTATGGATCCACCAGAGTTCCTGAGCCCGTGTGTTACCACGGATTCCTTCCGCATAAGCATCTAATGCGGGACTACACCATCGAGAGACGCGATCAATTCTAATTTCTTCACGACGAATAACTGAGTAAAAACTTTGTATATAAATTGCTGAAAATACTCGTTATTTAATAAAAATTTTAACTTACGTTCATTTATCCGCCTGTCGAGAACGTGCAAAACATTAAATCCAGTGCCTTCATCTACGGGTTCTTGACCAATGTAAAATTTATATATTGCCAGTGAACGTTGTATATCGAGATCTTCACTATTAACTTGACTCCCAATAGAGCTTGGTGATGGGGCTATTATAGCTCTCTCAACCATTCCTACAGGTTCCACATAATTACTCATAATCATCCCGGCTATGAGTTCTGTAGGTCGATCTGTCTCGACATCTCTCTCATCATCATCGATCGTCCTCGTCGTCGTCGTCGTCGCTCTCATTAACGTTCTCGTTGTCCGAAATGTTGACTTCACCCTGTACGACCTCCATCTCCCTCTCTTCTTCATCGACATCCACTACACTGATCAACACACCGTCTTCTTCAGTTTCATTTACATGCACTAGTTCATTCATGTGGTAGAACAGGTGACGATCGACAGTCAGGACTCCGTGTACAAGACTCATAAATGCACGTTCCACTTGTAAAGTCACTGTCTTCATCATCACTTTCAGAAGACACAACGATAATCTCGTTTTCACTGCCAATATCATTCAATAGGTTTCTGCGAACTAAAATCAACATAAAATTATTAATTAATGTTCAAATCATAAACAAACGATATAAGTAAAACACACACACACACACACACACACTCACACAGTGAATTTTTTAAAACGTAATAATAAATTGCATGAAGTGATTTTTTAAATAAATTAAGAAATTTCATGGAATGATTTGAAAAATGAAATAATAAATTGTATCGAATTATTTTAAAAATAAAATAATAAATTCCATGAAGTGGTTTTTGGTTTTTAAAATGAAATAAGAAACAGCATGGAATGATTTTTCTCTCTCTCTCTACGCGCGTGCATGCATGCGCGCGCGCTTGTGTGTGTGCATGCAATTTTATTATTACAGAGAGAGACAGAGAAAGAGAGAGAGAGAGAAAGGCTACTCGTACAATGTGATAAACAAATTAACAGTAAACACAGTATATACACTTACTTTCATTGTCCTCGTACTCAGCCATTAAATGTCTTAATGAGTACAACCCTTGCATGTTCAGGCGAAATATAAAAGCTCCTGATGCTCTTACTGCCTCTTCGTTTCCTCGAAAATAAAGACGGTGTAGCTGGGCAATTTCCTGAAAGCCGCAGCAAATAAGGATAAAATTGAACCGCACTAAACTCGCGAAACTCCATACGCCTCACGCGGTGATGCCACGTCAAATCGCATCTACGCCAAAGTCTCGCGGGGGGTTGCTTTTGGCGAAAATAATCTACAATTCTCACAATAATACAACACAGCGTTCTTTCGAGAGGGCTAAACCTTTTTAAACTCTTTTTTCAAAAGACAAGAATTTTGATGTATAAAACAAAGGCTTTTCTCGTGCTGCGATGCAACTAAGACCACACGGGACAATAGAATGACGATTTTCGCGTGTTCATACCTACTAAGCGATTTTCCCACCTCTTCTTTCTTTATTTACAGTATTACCGAACATGCATACAGATGCGAACCAATTTTCTTACGCAGGTATGATACTACAGAGGTCCATCTGGTTTTTATTGAGGGATCAGGTACAGATTCGTTTTTGGACACGTACACAACTAGCATTTTCACTTCAACAATAAACTCTATCGACGTGTTTGCTTGTATTTGTTTAGATAGATCGATAACAAATATTTTGTGCAGAGATGCGAGCACAGAAAAAATTTATCTGTTTTTTATTATATTTCTTATCTACTTATGTTACGTACATTTTCCTAAAACCGGTAAAATCTTAACCCTCTATGAAAAAGGGCGTTCCTTTTTTTTGAAACTTTTAGTTTTAATCGTGCAGTCCAAATGTTCACATCGATATAACGCGTTTGAATAATACAATATTGTTAACCAATAGCGTGAACAAGTATCTGTTTCATCTTGGTAGTTTATATATTTGGTATATTGTGTTATTAAGAAAAAAGACTTATTAATAACTAAATTTTTAAAAATTAATTAAATCTCTTCCCTATCAGCACACAATGTCTTAAAAACGTTTAAATTACGTTGCGGCTAAAACCTTTAAACGTTAGAATTTAATACTTGAAAAACGTTTGAAGTACGTTTAAATTTGGTTAAAATGTTCTCTTTAATTTTACGAAAGTAATATTTTATAACGTATTTTAAACGTATTTTTAACGTTGGATAAACAAAATTATCCGATGTATATTATTATGGAGCATGCGCAGTTGTTACTTATCAATTATAGCTATGCGCAATTGTCATTTTTGCACATATAAATGATTTATATTTATAAATAAATATAAAAATAGCATTTGCGCATAGCTACAATTGATAAGTAACAACTGCGCATGCTCCATAATAATATACATCGGATAATTTTGTTTATCCAACGTTAAAAATACGTTTGAAATACGTTAAAAAATATTACTTTCGTAAAATTAAAGAGGACATTTTAACCAAATTTAAACGTACTTCAAACGTTTTTCAAGTATTAAATTCTAACGTTTAAAGGTTTTAGCCGCAACGTAATTTAAACGTTTTTAAGACATTGTGTGCTGATAGGGTTATTTAAATCTTCTGTGTTGTTTAAGGAAACAATAATGATAGTTATAAGAGAAATAAACACTTGTAAAACGATCATGAATATAGATTGATTGGACCTGTTGGACAGAAATACAAATGAATGAATTCCAACGATAGCTCTCGATTTTTCTACGATTAATCAACCCAATTTTCATACAAATGTAATAAACGATAGTTTTCAAAATGCAAGAATCACTCCAGGAAATAGTGCGTGTTTATAAGAAGAATAATGCGCACATTTTAACACAAACGACAAATTATTCGTGTACATTAAATTCTGAGAACATCGTGATAAATTTACCTGAATCGCATGAACAATTAAAGAAATACGCATTACCTCACTCCGTAAAAGAAATTTGTAATACCGAAGTTAGCGAGGCGATTCATTCAATGTTACAATCATTTAATGAACGAAATAATGAAATCACAATTACATATATGGAGAAGAAGTCCCAAGAAATAGAAAATAATGACATTAAAATTATATATGAATAGGATTCAAATAAAAAAAACAAGTCAACAACAGTAAACAAATACGCGTATCAATCTATAGCCTCGCGCTTAAAAATGAGCGAAATCTTTTTTAAACAAACAAATAACGTGTCGGAAATATTTAATAAAATAGATATAGTAAGTAAGTTAACTTGCGATATTATAACGTGCATTGGAAGCGTTAGATAAATTGTGTGACGGCACGAAACAATCCGAGTACGTGCATTCAACGATTTTTCACCTGGGAGAGTCTAATTGTGGCGGCAAATAAATAGTACATTGTGTACCAAGGGCGCAAAATTGGGGATTCTGGCCCGAGGGTGAAACACTCACCCGAGGGCCGCGAATCCCCATTGCGCCCGTGGTGCACATACTATTTTCTGTCCGAAAGGGTGAAAAATGCTTTAAAAAGGGTTGCTGAAGAAGAAACGTACAACCATTGTATGAATTTAGAAAAAGGGCGAGGGGGCGCAGGCGGGGTCCAGGGGCGGAGCCCCGGTAGGGGTGCAGGGGGCGAAGCCCCCGCCGGGGGGTTTGGGGGGGCGGAGCCGCCTCCCCCCTAGAAAGAATAAAAATAAAATTATTATAATTATTAAATTGTTAAATATTATTAAATTATTAAATATTATTCATTATTATTAAAATGTTTTTTTATTATCCTTCACAATTTGTAAATAAATCATTTAAAAAAATAAATAATTTAAAATTAAATTTTCATTGTTAGTTTAATATTTTTATTATTTTTTCATGTATAAATGACCGGGCGAGAAAACTAATAAAAAAAGCAGGCGGGAATTGGCCATTTTGCGCCCGAAAAAGCGGGCGCAAAAAGGCATTTTGTGCCCGCGCGGGCAGAAAAAATATTAAAAGCCAAACCATTTACATTGACAAAAGAAGAATTTTTCAACAGCATTAGAATTGTCAATGAACCAATGGACGATTATAAACCAATCGAAATGATAAGGAGGAGGAATTTATATGTTTATCAATACAAATTGACAAAATTATAAGGATTTCCAAGTGGATAGTAAGTAAAATTTTTATTAATTTCAGGAAATTTACTAATGTTTACTTAATTATAATTATACCTTTTTTATCTTTTTAGTTTATCAATGTGTATAGGTGACATGTTAAAATTCAATAATTGACAATACCTTGGCAGCAGCTTGGCGATTCAATGCGTACCAATATGCTAAGAAAAAACAACGATTTACGATAATTGTGCACTTTTGCGAGACTCTTATGGTGAAAAAGGTTTTCATAAATTTATAAGCAAAGATCAAGTAAAACATATAATTAAAGACGAACAAGTGTAAACGTACTATAAATTAAACACTTTATTATTTTTATTGTTTAAAATTACCTGATTTTATTATCCTGTACATTTTTACATGCATGCGGTATAATTTATAAAAAATGAGTAGATATAATATCAATAAGAAAAGAGGAGAGAGATGATAGTATTTATAAACGCGTAAGTATAAGCGAAAAATAATAAGACATGGAGTAATACACACAGTAAAAGTAAAGTGTGCAAGATATTAAAACTAAAACATGTGTTTTTTCTTATTATCTAAAAACTAAGGATTGCACAACGTTATATAGATAGGTGGTTCTCTGTGACATCGAAGATGAAAAAAATGAATTTTTTCAGATTTTTCCGGAAACATTATTTTAAGTTACAGTGAGTCAAAGTGGACATTTTACCACTTTTTTGCATTAACTGCTCATTTTCATGAATTTGTAGCTCCCAGGGGATGCATTTTACACTATAAATATAAACATGACTTTTTTTGTAAAATTTTCTGAATTTTTCTTTAAAAATACTTTTAAATTCATAAATGTATGCTGTCACTCTTGTAAACCATTTAAACCTTATATAGTGAAAATCAGCAATTCTGCTGCGGACTACTGCAGAAACCTATTACTGTTTAAAAGATGTCTTTTATAGTCAGAAATTGCCTATAAATTTCCAGAGTGGGTCTCAACCATTAAAACTACTTATCATCAAAATATCTGGAAAAAATGCCCGGAATATTAATAGAAATGTATATTTGTTGCCTTATAACGACGAATCTGTTAGCATGATTATTGCAAAAAAATTAATGCAGTTATCTTGGAGCGGAAGAGAAGCATCTCCACTTTTTTCAGTATCAATCTAATCTCCTGTAAGCTGTTAAAAATTCAAATATTATTATAAAATTATAAAAAAGTTTATGATACTAATCTGAAGGATTATTATTAAAGTATCAACATTATTATTATTATTCATCAATACATTATTTGAATTTCACAAACTTGTCACTGTCAATTAGTCATATTAATCATTATAATCTCAGATCAGATTTATTGATATATTTTTTGTATTAAATATGTAACTTCAGTTATTATAATAATAATGTTGATACATATAAATGTATAGTAATCCTTCAGATTAGTATCATAATTTTTGTAGTGATTGTAAAATTCAAAATCCAGCATTATACATGTTTAAAAACTAATTTTTTTATAATTGTATAATAATATGTGTATTTTTAACAGCTTACAGGAGATTAGATTGATACTGAAAAAAGTGGAAATGCTTTTCTTCCACTCCAAGGTAACTGAATTAATTTTTTTGCAATAATCATGCGATCTTTGAGGGTCAATCCAAATTAAACAAGGAATAAAAAAAATTTTTATTCTCAATTTGAAATATCGTGCAACGTTTCATCCACTGGTTTGCAGACCTCTTCAGGCACTGTTTATTAACAAAAAAACCAAAAAACAGAATTTACATAAGAATAATATATAAATGAACAAAGCTTTAACCACACACTTTACAACGCAAAATAAAATTTAATACCTTCGTAAAAACGATGTATACGTTTCAATTTTACTACATTATAAAGTAACGTCAAAGTGAATTATAAATCAGTCAACTCGACTATATATACATACATGTGACATTATAAATAATCAATTTTGAGAAATAGACATACATCAATATTCCGAGCAAAACGAACTGTTACAAAATCCTTTTATAAATATTACTGAGCATTTGAGTGTCTTTCTTCTTATTTATAGTATATTTACAATTATTAATATGCAGCATCTCTGAAATAACGCGTTTTTTATTCTTTGAGGGTTCTTTGTCTAAAACAGAAACATTGTCAAAATTGAATGTGTGATTATTCTGTAGCATATGTAGGCTAACAACAGAATCACTATTATACATATTTTTGTGTTCTCTGATTCTATCTTTTAATGCACGTTTTGTTTGTCCTATATAAGAAGAATTACACTCATTACAATTAAACTTATAAACAACGTTACATAAATCAAGATTTTTTGTCGTATCTTTACATAATGTTATGACATTTTCAAATTTTTTATTAATATTAGGCACTGTACCAATGTTGAATTTTTTTAACATGCTGGAACATTTTTCATAGAAATTTTTGAAGTACGGAAGCGAAAAGTAGCTAATTTTTTTATCGACTGCGATACCTTTTGGTACTAAAACATTGTTTATTTTTCGTAACCTAGTGTTAATATTTTTGTTAACAAATTTTAATGGATAGTCATTTTCTGTCAAAATGTGTCTAATAATATTTAGATTATCTTTATGAAAATCAGTGTGAGATAGTAATATAGCTCTATCAGTCAAATTAAAAATTATGTTGCATTTCTGTTTCAAAGTATGATTAGACAAATAGTTGAGAATTCGATTTGAGTTTGACAGTTTTCTATACCAATTTGTGATAATTTTCTCTTCCTTTTTCATTATAGTTAAGTCCAAAAATTAATAGAATTATTATTTTCCAATTGATGCGTAAATTGTAAATTTTTGTCAAATTTTTGTCATTAAAAACATTAATAACAGTATTTATATAATTTTTATGGATACACATAATGGTATCATCTACATATCTATAATAAAACAGAGGAATGCATTTATAAATTTCTTTAAGTTCATTAAGACAAAACGTTTCAAGATCGTCCATCACCATATCAGCAAATAATGGTGAAATAGGGGAACCCATTGGACTACCAAAAATCTGTTGATAGGTGTGATTATTAAAAGTAAAAAAAGTATTTTCGAACAGAAAAGTAACTATCTCACAAATTTCAGCGAACGGGATTTTACATTTACTAATAATGTGGTTATATCGTCGATTTAAACTGACAATCACAGCTGATATAGATATATTTGTAAACAAAGAAGATACGTTAAGCGATAATAATATATAGTCAAGTGATAAAATAAGTTTGGAAAGTTTAGATTTTAAATCATAACTATTATCTAAATGTGATTTAGGCTTCGGAATAACAAGTTTTAATGTTCATACAAATTCTCACTAGCTACAAGTTGGCTTTCACCTTTATGTAATTTACTGCGTGTTAGAGATAACTGCACCAGTTACGGGATTCCTACGGGATTTCGAGAATTATTAATGTGCTCTGAGTTATTTGAACTAGTTACCGCTTTCCCGGCATTTGTTGTAGATTTTTTAGACACTCGATTATATTTTAATAATAAGAACATTTCCCTGGTTTTTCGTCAATTTTGGTGGTATTTGAGGATTCGAACACCATCCACCCGATAATCTGACTAGCTACAAGATCGCTTTCATCTTTATGTAATTCACTGCGTGTTAGTGATAACTGCACCAATTACGGGATTCCTACGGGCTTTCGGAATATTTTAATGTACACTCCGCTATTTTGACTAGTTACCGGTATCCCGGCATTTATTGTTGATTGGTATGACTTTCCGTTGTATTTAAAAAACTAGGACATTCCTTTGGTTCTTCGGCGATTTTGGTGGTATTTGAGGATTCGAACACCATCCAGCCGATAATCTCACTAGCTACAAGATCGCTTTCACCTTTATGAAATTTACTGCGTGTTAGTGATAATTGCACTAATTACGGGATTACTACGGGATTTCGGAATTTATTAATGTACACTCAACTCTTTTGACTAGTTACCTGTATCGCCGCATTTGTTGTAGATTTTTAAGACGTTCCATTGAATTTTAATAACTAGGACATTTCTCTGGTTTTTTTAGGCAATTTTGGTGGTATATGAGGATTCGAAAACCATGCACCCGTTATTCTCACTAACTACAAGATCGCTTTCATCTTTATGTAATTCACTGCGTGTTAGTGATAACTGCACCAATACGGGATTCCTACGGGCTTTCGGAATATTTAATGTACACTCCGCTATTTGACTAGTTCCGGTATCCCGGCATTTATTGTTGATTGGTATGACTTTCCGTTGTATTTAAAAAACTAGGACATTCCTTTGGTTCTTCGGCGATTTTGGTGGTATTTGAGGATTCGAACACCATCCAGCCGATAATCTCACTAGCTACAAGATCGCTTTCACCTTTATGAAATTTACTGCGTGTTAGTGATAATTGCACTAATTACGGGATTACTACGGGATTTCGGAATTTATTAATGTACACTCAACTCTTTTGACTAGTTACCTGTATCGCCGCATTTGTTGTAGATTTTTAAGACGTTCCATTGAATTTTAATAACTAGGACATTTCTCTGGTTTTATCGGCAATTTTGGTGGTATTGAGGATTCGAAAACCATGCACCCGTTATTCTCACTAACTACAAGATCGCTTTCACCTTTATGTAATTTACTGCGTGTTAGTGATAACTGCACCAATTACGGGATTCCTACGGGATTTCGAGAATTATTAATGTGTACACTGAGCTATATGGACACACACCGATATCCTGGTATTTATTGTAGATTTTTAGACACTCGATTGTATTTTAATAATAAGCACATTTCCCTCGTTTTTTCGGCAATTTTGTGGTATTTGAGGTTTCAAACACCATCCGCCCGATATTCGCACCAGTTACAAGATCGCTTTCATCTTTATGTAATTCACTACGTACTAGTGATAACTGAATCAAATAGTGGATTCCAAGGGTCTTTCGAGAATTATTAATGTATACGGAGCTATTTAGACTAGTGACCGATATCCCGGCATATGTTGTAGATTTTAAGACGTTCCATTGAATTTTAATAGCTTGGGCATTTCTCTGGTTTTTAGGCAATTTTGGTGGTATATGAGGATTCGAAAACCATCCACCCGTTATTCACACTAACTACAAAATCGCTTTCACCTTTATGTAATTTACTGCGTGTTAGTGATAACTGCACCAATTACGGGATTGCTACGGGATTTAGAGAATTATTAATGTCTACACTGAGCTATATGGACACACACCGATATCCTGGTATATGTTGTAGATTTTTTAGACATTCGATTGTATTTTAATAATAAGAACATTTCTCTGGTTTTTTCGGCAATTTTGGTGGTATTTGAGGTTTCGAACACCATCCACCCGTTATTCTCACTAGCTACAAGATCGCTTTCATTTTTATGTAATTCACAACGTACTAGTGATAACTGAATCAAATAGGGGATTCCAAGGGTCTTTCGAGAATTATTAATGTATACGGAGCTATTTAGACTAGTGACCGATATCCCGGCATATGGTGTAGATTTTAAGACGTTCCACTGAATTTTAATAGCTAGGGCATTTCTCTGGTTTTTTTAGGCAATTTTGGTGGTATATGAGGATTCGAAAACCATCCACCCGTTATTCACACTAACTACAAAATCGCTTTCACCTTTATGTAATTTACTGCGTGTTAGTGATAATTGCACTAATTACGGGATTCCCACAGGATTTCGAGAATTATTAATGTGTACACTGAGCTATATGGACACACACCGATATCCTGGTATTGTTGTAGATTTTTTAGACATTCGATTGTATTTAATAATAAGAATATTTCTCTGTTTTTTTCGGCAATTTTGGTGGTATTTGAGGATTCGAACACCATCCACCCGTTATTCTAACTAGCTACAAGTGGCTTTCACCTTTATGTAATTTACTGCGTGTTAGAGATAACTGCACCAGTTACGGGATTCCTACGGGATTTCGAGAATTATTAATGTGCTCTGAGTTATTTGAACTAGTTACCGCTTCCCGGCATTTGTTGTAGATTTTTAAGACGTTCCATTGAATTTTAATAACTAGGGCATGTCTTTGGCTTTTCGTCAATTTTGGTGGTATTTGAGGATTCGAACACCATCCACCCGATAATCTCACTAGCTACAAGATCGCTTTCATCTTTATGTAATTCACTGCGTGTTAGTGATAACTGCACCAATTACGGGATTCCTACGGGCTTTCGGAATATTTTAATGTACACTCCGCTATTTTGACTAGTTACCGGTATCCCGGCATTTGTTTTTGATTGGTATGCCTTTCCGTTGTATTTAAAAAACTAGGACATTCCTTGGTTCTTCGGCGATTTTGGTGGTATTTGAGGATTCGAACACCATCCAGCCGATAATCTCACTAGCTACAAGATCGCTTTCACCTTTATGAAATTTACTGCGTGTTAGTGATAATTGCACTAATTACGGGATTACTACGGGATTTCGGAATTTATTAATGTACACTCAACTCTTTTGACTAGTTACCTGTATCGCCGCATTTGTTGTAGATTTTTAAGACGTTCCATTGAATTTTAATAACTAGGACATTTCTCTGGTTTTATCGGCAATTTTGGTGGTATTTGAGGATTCGAAAACCATGCACCCGTTATTCTCACTAACTACAAGATCGCTTTCACCTTTATGTAATTTACTGCGTGTTAGTGATAACTGCACGAATTACGGTATTCCTACGGGATTTCGAGAATTATTAATGTGTACACTGAGCTATATGGACACACACCGATATCCTGGTATTTGTTGTAGATTTTTTAGACATTCGATTGTATTTAATAATAAGAACATTTCTCTGGTTTTTTTCGGCAATTTTGGTGGTATTTGAGGATTCGAACACCATCCACCCGTTATTCTCACTAGCTACAAGATCGCTTTCACCTATATGTAATTTACTGCGTGTTAGTGATAATTGCACCAATTACGGGATTCCTACAGGATTTCGAAATTATTAATGTGTACACTGAGCTATTTGGACACGACACCGATATCCTGGTATTTGTTGTAGATTTTAAGACACTCGATTGTATTTTAATAATAAGAACATTTCCCTGGTTTTTTCGGCAATTTTGTTAGTATTTGAGGTTTCAAACACCATCCACCCGATATTCGCACCAGCTACAAGATCGCTTTCATCTTTATGTAATTCACTACGTACTAGTGATAACTGAATCAAATAGGGGATTCCAAGGGTCTTTCGAGAATTATTAATGTATACGGATTTTTAAGACGTTCCATTGAATTTTATTAGCTAGGGCATTTCTCTGGTTTTTTTAGGCAATTTGGTGGTATATGAGGATTCGAAAAACCATCCACCCGTTATTCACACTAACTACGAAATCGCTTTCACCTTTATGTAATTTACTGCGTGTTAGTGATAACTGCACCAATTACGGGATTCTTACGGGATTTAGAGAATTATTAATGTGTACACTGAGCTATATGGACACACACCGATATCCCGGCATATGTTGTAGATTTTAAGACGTTCCATTGAATTTAATAGCTAGGGCATTTCCTCTGGTTTTGTAGGCCAATTTTGGTGGTATTTGAGGATTCGAACACCATCCAGCCGATAATCTCACTAGCTACAAGATCCGCTTTCACCTTTATGTATTTACTGCGTGTTAGTGATAACTGCACCAATTACGGGATTCCTACGGGATTTCGAGAATTATTAATGTGTACACTGAGCTATAGTGGACACACACCGAGATCCCTGGTATTTGTTATAGATTTTTAGACATTCGATTGTATTTAATATTAACAACATTTCTCTGGTTTTTTCGGCAATTTTGGTGGTATTTGAGGATTCGAACACCATCCACCCGTTATTCTCACTAGCTACAAGATCGCTTTCACCTATATGTAATTTACTGCGTGTTAGTGATATTGCACCAATTACGGGATTCTTACGGGATTTCGAGATTAATTAATGTGTACACTGAGCTATTTGGACACGACACCGATATCCTGGTATTTGTTGTAGATCTTTTAGACACTCGATTGTATTTTAATAAGAAGAACATTTCCCTGGTTTTTTGGCAATATTGTTGGTATTTGAGGTTTCAAACACCATCCACCCGTTTATTCTCACTAGCTACAAGATCGCTTTCACCTTTTTGTAATTAACTGCGGGTTATTGATAACTGCACCAATTAGGGGATTCCAAGGGGTCTTTCGAGAATTATTAATGTATACGGAGCTATTTAGACTAGTGACCGATATCCTGGGATTTGTTGTAGATTTTAAGACGTTCCATTGAATTTAATAGCTTGGGCATTTCTCTGGTTTTTAGGCAATTTTGGTGGTATATGAGGATTCGAAAACCATCCACCCGTTATTCACACTAACTACAAAATCGCTTTCACCTTTATGTAATTTACTGCGTGTTAGTGATAACTGCACCAATTACGGGATTGCTACGGGATTTAGAGAATTATTAATGTCTACACTGAGCTATATGGACACACACCGATATCCTGGTATATGTTGTAGATTTTTTAGACATTCGATTGTATTTTAATAATAAGAACATTTCTCTGGTTTTTTCGGCAATTTTGGTGGTATTTGAGGTTTCGAACACCATCCACCCGTTATTCTCACTAGCTACAAGATCGCTTTCATTTTTATGTAATTCACAACGTACTAGTGATAACTGAATCAAATAGGGGATTCCAAGGGTCTTTCGAGAATTATTAATGTATACGGAGCTATTTAGACTAGTGACCGATATCCCGGCATATGGTGTAGATTTTTAAGACGTTCCACTGAATTTTAATAGCTAGGGCATTTCTCTGGTTTTTTTAGGCAATTTTGGTGGTATATGAGGATTCGAAAACCATCCACCCGTTATTCACACTAACTACAAAATCGCTTTCACCTTTATGTAATTTACTGCGTGTTAGTGATAATTGCACTAATTACGGGATTCCCACAGGATTCGAGATTATTAATGTGTACACTGAGCTATATGGACACCACCGATATCTGGTATTTGTTGTAGATTTTTTAGACATCGATTGTATTAATAATAAGAATATTTCTCTGTTTTTTTCGGCAATTTTGGTGGTATTTGAGGATTCGAACACCATCCACCCGTTATTCTAACTAGCTACAAGTGGCTTTCACCTTTATGTAATTTACTGCGTGTTAGAGATAACTGCACCAGTTACGGGATTCCTACGGGATTTCGAGAATATTAATGTGCTCTGAGTATTTGAACTAGTTACCGCTTTCCCGGCATTTGTTGTAGATTTTTAAGACGTTCCATTGAATTTTAATAACTAGGGCATGTCTTTGGCTTTTCGTCAATTTTGGTGGTATTTGAGGATTCGAACACCATCCACCCGATAATCTCACTAGCTACAAGATCGCTTTCATCTTTATGTAATTCACTGCGTGTTAGTGATAACTGCACCAATTACGGGATTCCTACGGGCTTTCGGAATATTTTAATGTACACTCCGCTATTTTGACTAGTTACCGGTATCCCGGCATTTGTTTTTGATTGGTATGCCTTTCCGTTGTATTTAAAAAACTAGGACATTCCTTTGGTTCTTCGGCGATTTTGGTGGTATTTGAGGATTCGAACACCATCCAGCCGATAATCTCACTAGCTACAAGATCGCTTTCACCTTTATGAAATTTACTGCGTGTTAGTGATAATTGCACTAATTACGGGATTACTACGGGATTTCGGAATTTATTAATGTACACTCAACTCTTTTGACTAGTTACCTGTATCGCCGCATTTGTTGTAGATTTTTAAGACGTTCCATTGAATTTTAATAACTAGGACATTTCTCTGGTTTTATCGGCAATTTTGGTGGTATTTGAGGATTCGAAAACCATGCACCCGTTATTCTCACTAACTACAAGATCGCTTTCACCTTTATGTAATTTACTGCGTGTTAGTGATAACTGCACGAATTACGGTATTCCTACGGGATTTCGAGAATTATTAATGTGTACACTGAGCTATATGGACACACACCGATATCCTGGTATTTGTTGTAGATTTTTTAGACATTCGATTGTATTTTAATAATAAGAACATTTCTCTGGTTTTTTCGGCAATTTTGGTGGTATTTGAGGATTCGAACACCATCCACCCGTTATTCTCACTAGCTACAAGATCGCTTTCACCTATATGTAATTTACTGCGTGTTAGTGATAATTGCACCAATTACGGGATTCCTACAGGATTTCGAGAATATTAATGTGTACACTGAGCTATTTGGACACGACACCGATATCCTGGTATTTGTTGTAGATTTTTAAGACACTCGATTGTATTTTAATAATAAGAACATTTCCCTGGTTTTTTCGGCAATTTGTTAGTATTGAGGTCAAACCCCATCCACCGATATCGACCAGCTACAAGATCGCTTCATCTTTATGTAATTCACTACGTACTAGTGATAACTGAATCAAATAGGGGATTCCAAGGGTCTTCGAGAATTATTAATGTATACGGATTTTTAAGACGTTCCATTGAATTTTATTAGCTAGGGCATTCCTGGTTTTTTTAGGCAATTTGGTGGATATGAGGATTCGAAAACCATCCACCGTTATTCACTACCTACAAAATCGCTTTCACCTTTAGTAATTTACTGCGTGTTAGTGATAACTGCCACCAATACGGATTCTTACGGGATTTAGAGAATTATTAATGTGTACTGAGCTATATGGACACACCGATATCCCGGCATATGTTGTAGATTTTAAGACGTTCCATTGAATTTTAATAGCTAGGCATTTTCTATGGTTTTTAGGCAATTTTGGTGGTATATGAGGATTCGAACACCATCCAGCCGATAATCTCACTAGCTACAAGATCGCTTTCAACTTTATGTAATTTACTGCGTGTTAGTGATAACTGCACCAATTACGGGATTCTCCGGGATTTCGAGATTATTAATGTGTACACTAAGCTATTGGACACGACACCGATATCCTGGTATTGTTGTAGATTTTTTAGACACTGGATTATATTTTAATAATAAGAACATTTCCTGGTTTTTTCGGCAATTTTGTTGGTATTTGAGGTTTTAACCCCATCCACCCGATATTCGCACCAGCTACTAGATCGCTTTCACCTTTATGTAATTTACTGCGTGTTAGTGATAATGCACTAATACGAGATTACTACGGGATTTCGGAATTATTAATATAACTCAACTCTTTTGACTAGTTACCTGTATCGCCGCATTTGTTGGTAGATTTTTAAGACGTTCCATTGGATTTTAATACTAGGACATTTCTCTGGTTTTTTCGGCAATTTTGGTGGTTTTGAGGATTCGAAAACCATGCACCCGTTATTCTCACTAACTACAAGATCGCTTTCACCTTATTTACGCGTGTTAGTGAAAAACTGCACCAATTACGGGATTCCTACGGATTTCGAGAATTATTAATGTGTACACTGAGCTATATGGACACACACCGATATCCTGGTATTTGTTGTAGATTTTTTAGACACTCGATTGTATTTTAATAATAAGAACATTTCCCTGGTTTTTTCGGCAATTTTGTGGTATTTGAGGTTTCAAACACATCCGCCCGATATTCGCACCAGCTACAGATCGCTTCATCTTTATGTAATCACTACGTACTAGGATAACTGAACAAATAGGGGATTCCAAGGGTCTTCGAGAATTATTAATGTATACGGAGCTATAGACTAGTGACCGATATCGGCATATGTTGTAGATTTTAAGACGTTCACCATTGAATTTAATAGCTGGGCCATTTCTCTGGTTTTTAGGCAATTTTGGTGGATATGAGGATTCGAAACCATCCACCCGTTATTCACCACTAACTCACAAAATCGCTTTCACCTTTATGTAATTTCCTGCGTGTTAGTGATAACTGCACATATTACGGGATTGCTACGGGATTTAGAGAATTATTAATGTCTACACTGAGCTATATGGACACCCACCGATATCTGGTATTGTTGTAGATTTTTTAGACATTCGATTGTATCTTTAATAATAAGAACATTTCTCTGGTTTTTTTCGGCAATTTTGGTGGTATTGAGGTTTCGAACACCATCCACCCGTTATTCTCACTAGCTACAAGATCGCTTTCATTTTTATGTCATTCACAACGTACTAGTGATAACTGAATCAAATAGGGGATCTCCAAGGGTCTTTCGAGAATTATTAATGTATACGGAGCTATTTAGACTAGTGACCGATATCACGGCATATGGTGTAGCTTTTTAAGACGTTCACTGAATTTTAATAGCTAGGGCATTTCTCTGGTTTTTTTAGGCAATTTTGGTGGTATATGAGGATTCGAAAACCATCCACCCGTTATTCACACTAACTACAAAATCGCTTTTCACCTTATGTAATTTACTGCGTGTAGTGATAATTGCACTAATTACGGGATTCCCACAGGATTTCGAGAATTATTAATGTGTACACTGAGCTATATGGACACACACCGATATCATGGTATTTGTTTGTAGATTTTTTAGACATCGATTGTATTTAATAATAAGATATTCTCTGTTTTCTTTCGGCAATTTTGGTGGTATTTGCGGATTCGAACACCATCCACCCGTATTCTAACTAGCTACAAGTGGCTTTCACCTTCATGTAATTTACTGCGTGTTAGAGATAACCTGCACCAGTTACGGGATTCCTACGGGATTTCGCGAATTATTAATGTGCTCTGAGTATTTGACTATGTTACCGCCTTTCCCGGCATTTGTGTGGATTATTAAGACCTTATATTGAATTTTAATAACTAGGGGTATGTCTCTGGTTTTTCGTCAATTTGTGGTGGTATTTGAGGATTCGAACACCATCCAGCCGATAATCTCACTAGCTACAAGATCGCTTTCACCTTTATGTAATTTACTGCGTGTTAGTGATAACTGCACCAATTACGGGATCCTACGGGATTTCGAGAATTATAATGTGTACACTAAGCTATTTGGACACGACAACCGATATCCTGGTATTTGTTGTAGATTTTTTAGACACTCGATTATTTCTAATAATAAGAACATTTCCCTGGTTTTTTCGGCAATTTTGTTGGTATTTGAGGTTTCAACCACCATCCCCCGATATTCGCACCAGCTACAAGATCGCTTCACCTTTATGTAATTTACTGCGTGTAGTGATAATTGCACTAATTACGAGATTACTACGGGATTCGGAATTTATTAATATACACTCAACTCTTTTGATAGTACCTGTAATCGCCGCATTTGTTGTAGATTTTAAGACGTTCCATTGAATTTTAATAAACTAGGACATTTCTCTGGTTTCTCGGCAATTTGGTTGGTATTTGAGGATTTCGAAAACCATGCAACCCGTTTATCTCCACTAAACTACAAGATCGCTTTCAACCTTTATGCTTTTAATTTACCTGCGTGTTAGTGATTAACGCACCGAATTACCGGTATTCCTACGGCGAATTTCGAGAATTATTACTGTGTACACTGAGCTTATATGGACCACCACACCGATATCCTGGTATTTGTTGTAGATTTTTAGACATTCGATTGTATTTAATAATAAGAACATTTCTCTGGTTTTTTTCGGCAATTTTGGTGGTATTTGAGGATTCGAACACCATCCACCCGTTATTCTCACTAGCTACAAGATCGCTTTCACCTTATATGTAATTTACTGCGTGTTAGTGATAATTGCACCAATTACGGGATTCCTACAGGATTTCGAAAATTATTAATGTGTACACTGAGCTATTGGACACGACACCGATATCCTGGTATTTGTTGTAGATTTTTAAGGACACTCGATTGTATTTTAATAATAAGAACATTTCCCTGGTTTTTTTCGGCAATTTTGTTAGTATTTGAGGTTTCAAACCCACCATCCACCCGATATTAGCACCAGCTACAAGATCGCTTTCATCTTTTATGTAATTCACTACGTACTAGTGATAACTGAATCCAAATAGGGGATTCCAAGGTCTTTCGAGAATTATTAATGTATACGGATTTTTAAGACGTTCCATTGAATTTTATTAGCTAGGGCATTTCTCTGGTTTTTTAGGCAATTTGGTGGTATATGAGGATTCGAAAACCATCCACCCGTTATTCACACTAACTACGAAATCGCTTTCACCTTTATGTAATTTACTGCGTGTTAGTGATAACTGCACCAATTACGGGATTCTTACGGGATTTAGAGAATTATTAATGTGTACACTGAGCTATATGGACACACACCGATATCCCGGCATATGTTGTAGATTTTAAGACGTTCCATTGAATTTTAATAGCTAGGGCATTTCTCTGGTTTTGTAGGCAATTTTGGTGGTATTTGAGGATTCGAACACCATCCAGCCGATAATCTCACTAGCTACAAGATCGCTTTCACCTTTATGTAATTTACTGCGTGTTAGTGATAACTGCACCAATTACGGGATTCCTACGGGATTTCGAGAATTATTAATGTGTACACTGAGCTATATGGACACACACCGATATCCTGGTATTTGTTATAGATTTTTTAGACATTCGATTGTATTTAATATTAACAACATTTCTCTGGTTTTTTCGGCAATTTTGGTGGTATTTGAGGATTCGAACACCATCCACCCGTTATTCTCACTAGCTACAAGATCGCTTTCACCTATATGTAATTTACTGCGTGTTAGTGATATTGCACCAATTACGGGATTCTTACGGGATTTCGAGATTAATTAATGTGTACACTGAGCTATTTGGACACGACACCGATATCCTGGTATTTGTTGTAGATCTTTTAGACACTCGATTGTATTTTAATAATAAGAACATTTCCCTGGTTTTTTGGGCAATATTGTTGGTATTTGAGGTTTCAAACACCATCCACCCGTTATTCTCACTAGCTACAAGATCGCTTTCACCTTTTTGTAATTAACTGCGGGTTAGTGATAACTGCACCAATTAGGGGATTCCAAGGGTCTTTCGAGAATTATTAATGTATACGGAGCTATTTAGACTAGTGACCGATATCCTGGTATTTGTTGTAGATTTTTAAGACGTTCCATTGAATTTTAATAGCTAGGGCATTTCTCTGGTTTTTTAGGCAACTTTGGTGGTATTTGAGGATTCGAAAACCATCCACCCGTTATTCACACTAACTACAAGATCGGTTTCACCTTTATGTAATTTACTGCGTGTATGTGATAACTGCACCAATTACGGGATTCCTACGGGATTTCGAGAATTATTAATGTGTACACTGAGCTATATGGACACACACCGATATCCTGGTATATGTTGTAGGTTTTTTAGACATTCGATTGTATTTTAATAATAAGAACATTTCTCTGGTTTTTTTCTGCAATTTTGGTGGTATTTGAGGTTTCGAACACCATCCACCCGTTATTCTCACTAGCTTCAAGATCGCTTTCACCTTTTTGTAATTTACTGCGGGTTAGTGATAACTGCACCAATTAGGGGATTCCAAGGGTCTTTCGAGAATTATTAATGTACACGGAGCTATTTAGACTAGTGACCGATATCACGGCATTTGTATGGATTATTAAGACCTTCCATTGAATTTTAATAACTAGGGTATGTCTCTGGTTTTTTCGTCAATTTTGGTGGTATTTGAGGATTCGAACACCATCCAGCCGATAATCTCACTAGCTACAAGATCGCTTTCACCTTTATGTAATTTACTGCGTGTTAGTGATAACTGCACCAATTACGGGATTCCTACGGGATTTCGAGAATTATTAATGTGCGCTGAGTTATTTGAATTAATTATCGATATCCCGGCTTTTATTGTAGATTTTTAAAAGATATTGCAGTCGATAAAAAAATTAGCTAGTTTTCGCTTCCGTACAGTGCCTAATATTAATAAAAAACTTGAAATTGTCATAACATTATGTAACGATACGACAAAAAAGCTTGATTTATGTAACGTTGTTTATAAGTTTAATTGTAATGTGTGTAATTCTTCTTATATAGGACAAACAAAACGTGCATTAAAAGATAGAATCAGAGAACACAAAAATATGTATAATAGTGATTCTGTTGTTAGCCTACATATGCTACAGAATAATCACACATTCAATTTTTACAATGTTTCTGTTTTAGACAAAGAACCCTCATATAAAAAACGCATTATATCAGAGATACTGCATATTAATAATTGTAAATATACTATAAATAAGAAGGAAGACACTCAAATGCTCAGTAACATTTATAAAAGGATTTTGTAACAGTTTGTTTTGCTCGGAATATTGATGTATGTCTATTTCTCAAAATTGATTATTTGTAATGGTCACATGTACGTATATATAATCGAGTTGACTGATTTATAATTCACTTTGACGTTACTTTATAATGTAGTAAAATTGAAACGTATACATCGTTTTTACGAAGGTATTTAATTTTATTTTGCGTTGTAAAGTGTGTGGTTAAAGCTTTGTTCATTTATATATTATTCTTATGAAAATTCTGTTTTTTGGTTTTTTTGTTAATAAACAGTGCCTGAAGAGGTTTGCAAACCAGTGGACGAAACGTTGCACGATATTTCAAATTGAGAATAAAAATTTTTTTTATTCCTTGTTTAACTTGGATTGACCCTCAAAGATCGACTTTTCCTTCTTTTTTTAACCCACAATGGAGGGTGTACAAAATTTACCGTTACCGTATTTAAATTAACGTATTATTCCTTCGTTGCGATAATGATGATAATAATGATTTAAAAAAATGTGTAACTCACTACTTGATGAAAAGAAATCAATTCAATCTATAAATATTTACATGAATAATAATAGCGAAATTATAATTGATTGTAGGATTGAAGCAAGTGCTATTGAATAATAATAATATTAATATTATTATTATAAATATTATATACGAAAAATTGTCTAGTATATGTGAAATCAAAAAAGAAGAATTAATGATACCTAAAATGAAAATAGTCGGAATTGAAGATACTAAACATATGGAAATTAAAGACATTGAAAATGATTCAAATGAAAGAAATTTTGAAGATCTTAAATCAAGTTGCAAAGTTATACATAGTTTTGTTAACAAGAAATGTAAGCAAGAGTGTAATGATTGAAGTTACTAGTGAAATTTATAAAAATAGTGGAGAAAATAATAACAAAGTGTTTATAGGTTATCAATGCTGCAAAGCATATGATATGATTAATTTGAGCGACCTTGTTTCAAATGTAGAACGTATGGTCATAGTGGATATAAATGTATAAATGAAAAGATTTGTTTAAAATGTTCTGGTCCTCATTACACGATTCATTGTAATAACATAGACAATTTGAATTGCATGAATTCCATAACAGTAAGTTCAAAACGAATTATAATACTCAACACGTAGCTAACGATAGTACGTGTTGCCAGGTGCTTAAAAATAAAATCAAGAAATTTATAGATAACACAGATTATCCAACGAGTCCAATTATACCAAGATATATCGGTAAAGTAGAAATCGCACCAGCAGTTAATCAGAAGATAAGTAATTTGAAATTAAAATCAACAGCGACTGTCTTAACTGTTGCGTCAAGTAATTCTACAAAAAGTTCTACTAGATAACATTTAATTTGATTTAAGGATAATAATTTTGAAATAGTCGACGATATTATAAGTAACAATATTATAAAAGAGAGCATTTTCAGCAATGTAGACAATCTTCATAAATTTATTAATTCAAACAAGGAAAATATCTTATACTTTAATATGAGAAGTTTAAATGCTAATTTCAATAAATTGAAAGTTTTTATTACTAATCTTGCCACTTAACCATTTATTATTGTTTGTGCAGAAACGTCAAATTTAGAATGTCATGAATTTTTTAATTTAAAAGGAGATAAAATTTATTACAATTATAGTAAAATAAACAAATCGGATGGAGTTATTATATACATTGCTGATGATATAACTGAGACTACAAATATAATTCAAATAGGAAACTTAAAAATACTAAATACTTGTATAAATGCTGATTATTTAAAAAATGTTGAAATCTCTTCTTTGTATAGATCTCATGAGATAAGTAAAACAGAATTCTTATTGAACATAAAAGAATTTTTAAACTTAAAGAAAAAGGTTAAAAATCGTATATTAATAGGAGATTTTAACATTGATATCTTAAATGTAGACAATATTAGTCAAGAATTTCTAAACAGTTTTCTTGAAAATGGTTACATACCAGGAGTTCAAACAATTACATGACCATCAGGCAACTCTTTGATAGATGGATCATGTATTGATAATTTTTTCATTAAAACTAAATACGAAATCTTGCAAGTTAATTCATTCTATAACAGACCATTTTCCGTTGATTCTATCATTGATAAAAATTAGAATAAAAATAATAATGAAAAAAAAAATTTTATTCAATTATTGGATGTTAAGGAGCGAGCACACTCAGTCAAGCTGCTCCAAGCGAGGCTCCCCTCCACCGACCACGGAGCTCCCGAGCTCTCGAGCTCTCGTCCTATGCGACGGATGCGTTTATAGTTATTTTGTTTCTCATTCCCAATAAAAAAATACTAAATATGCTAAAAATTATAATTGGAATGAAATATTTACAATGAAGGATCCATGCCAAACAATAAATGTCTTATTAAATAATATAAAAGACTGTATTAAAGACTCTATCATAATTAACAATAAAAATAAGAAATTAGATAATTCAGAACCAAGAAATATATGGGTAACCAAAGCATTTGTAAATTCATGCAATAAGAAAGAAATGTTATATAGGTTTTGGAAATTAGATACAAACAATCATCAAGACAAAACTGATTACAAAAACTATGAAAAAATTTTGAATAGAGTAATTAAAGAGGTGAAACTTAAATTTGAAAAAGTACAAGTAGAGAAAGCTATCAAAAAGCCTAAAAACTTGTGGTCCATAATCAATAAAAAATTAGGTAAAAAAGAAAAGAAACGAGAACAAATTTTTGTAATTTATGATAAATTCAAAAATAAAATTTCTAACATTAAAGAAATTGCTAACACTATGAACAATTATTTTACTAATATAGGTAAACAATTAAATGATAAAATTATACAATCAAGTAATATGAATATAGAGATGCCTAAAATAAATAATAAATCAATTTTTTTAAGTCTGTTTTCAATTATATTATCCCCTTGTGTTATTGGTTTTATGATTGTATGGAAAATAGTGTATTGTATATCTGAAAGTCCGATTTACATATGTACTATTTTAATGAGTAAATGAGATTTATGATAAGTCTATTATTATCCGGATCTGCGAACAGGAAACAGCATTTTCCTCTGCAGGATTTGCGGCGTTATAGTTAGTTATTATGTATATAATATCTGTTCTGTAATCGAATTGCGAATGTTATTATGTAACTCCGGAATAAATAAATAAATAAATATATTTATAAACTTCGCAATAGGGGTTTATGATGCCCGACATAATGAATTTGAATCTTCTGTCTGCTTTCCATCACTGGCTGGAAGTGGGTGGTTTATGGAGCCCGGGCTCCATAATCTAAACCTCTCTCTTGCACATTAGAAATTACGCATCTTTCCTCTCTGTCTTGGGCGTCATAAACCCCTACTAATAAATCTATTTATATATATGTGTGGGTGTACGAGAGTGTGTGTGTGTGTGTGTGTGTGTGTGTGTGTGTGTGTGTGTGTGTGTGTGTGTGTGTGTGTGTGTGTGTGTGAGCTGTAGTGTCTCTTTATACCTTACCCGAAAACTAAGGATTGCGTCCCAAGACGAAACACATATACTTAAAGATTCTTTCTTTCTTATTTTAAAATATTTTTAATTTTATAACTTATTATTTTATTTTCTTGTTCTTTCTCCTTCTGGTTTGTGTCTGGCGACTTGTGGCTTTCATAATGTTGTCCTCGGAATGATACACGGCGAATTGTCGTGCCTTTTCGAGCGAGCAACTTCGAGTTCTTAGAGTCGTTGGATGTTAGCTCAGCAAGACCGACAAAATTTCTATATTAATTTAAATACATACATGTATAAACTATGTATCAAAATCTTAGAATGATAGAAATATTCATAAAACCATTATTTATATATTATTTATATGTATAGGCAAATCTCTGTCAAATCGAGATCGAGACAAAAAATTTTTTGTTTTCTGTAACATTTGAGAATGCCTTTTCATACATGTTTTGGATATGGTAGTCTAAATTTTTCATTACCAAAAATAATAATTCAGAGATTTTTTTTTCTAAACTGTTAAGGGGATGTCGGAGCTATAGCCTCCATCAAAAGCCGCTCGATCTCATCGGCTTCGAATGGCGCTGTAGTCAGGTGTCGATTTCTACGTTAAACGTACTTAAAACATAAATTATAAATTTTACAGCTACATAGAGCCGTTGAAAGATACTTTCCCCCCTAGCTATGACTAAACTTAAGGTAATTATAATATTACTCTTGGAAGTCAATGTTTATTTTTTTAAAGAAATGTGAAATACGTTGCGTGTAGCATACGGCAGATATAGATTCATTGAATATGAGACGTATTTCACATTTCTTTAAAAAAATAAACATTTGACTTCCAAGAGTAATATTATAATTACCTTAAGTTTAGTCATAGCTAGGGGGGAAAGTATCTTTCAACAGGCTCTATGTAGCTGTAAAATTTATAATTTATGTTTTAAGTACGTTTAATCGTAGAAATCGACACCTGACTACAGCGCCATTCGAAGCCGTGAGATCGAGCGGCTTTTGATGGAGGCTATAGCTCCGACATCCCCTTAAACTCTTGTAACTTAAAAAGGAAAAAATGTTCAAGATCATTGATTGTACCACAAATATTCAGCATTATAAAAAATAATTAAATTGTAAAAAAGTGGTTTAGCTCGATGACGGTTCCTTGTAGAAGGTGCGTGCACAGCTCGACTGGACGAGCACTCACACTTCCTACATTCGGCAAACGCATAACGAAGACCTACAGCTATATATCTAGGTGTACAAAATTAATAATCGGTTTATTAAAAAAGTTTAATTTTTCATGGTTCTTAAAACATTTAATAATGATTTATATTTATTAAAATGCGTAAACATATATAAATTGTGACAAGGTACTTTGCTATCCAACCTACCCTCACAATACTAAGCACATATTTTACCTACAGTAAAACCTACCAAAGCGCACCCCAGCCATCCCATGAACCCAATACTAACTTCGCTAGCACACAAGCAGCCGCAGCAAGATGATGAATGGTATACGATGAACCTGGTCTCACATCGTAGCTCTCTAGGAAGGTACATCAATGATCAGAAGAGGCATCTCATGGCATCGTACTGCCTCCAGGAGGCGTAATAGTAATCAGTAGAACTATCTAACAGCAAATTTCAGCAGCAACGAACACCAATATGAAACTCCTAGCTGTAATAATTAGTTAATTAGACGTTGTCATAATTAGAATAATACAAGGAAGCGACAGTTGCACGTAAGAAAAGGATTAGCAGGTGAGGTTACGGTAATCATAACATTACCAGAACCCTCGAATACTAGATATTTTAACACAATAAACATTCCTTCACGAGTTAGTTATTACCCTTAGAAGCAGCATGTAATCCTCGCGGCAATTGTACAATCCCGGTACTCTGCAGAACTTGGCCCAACGCGCAACAGCTGATCGAGCGTCGTGAGAGCGAGAGCGAGAGCGAATATCCGATATTGGCCGTCCCGTAAGCCTGTAACAAAGATGAACTACTTAACCAATAAGCAAGATAATACGGAAGGATGTACAATTGTCACCTCGAGCACAGCATCACCAGAAACAGCGTTCTCCTCGCATCAAGCAGCAGCCATCACGGGAAGCTGTTCTCATCGTATACGCACAGCCAAGAGCACTCACTGTACGATGCGCGCGAGACGACGGCGGCCGACGGATGACTCGATACGAGAAGCTGCGCACGCACGTCGGACCCGACCAGCGAAGCAGTTAACGCGCCGAAGCTCGAGAGAGCTCTTCGGTACGCCATCGCGGCAATATTGACGTAATACCATCGCTATCATCCGACATTTTCCCGTTACGGATTACCTAGTGTGTGTGTGTGAGGAAAGCAGCATTTCGAGCGGCAACCCAGGAGATGATCTCTATACCGACAAGATTGGTCATGCCTTCGTAGCAGGTGAACTGCATTCATTACGTCTGTCGTAAGTGTGCTTCCCATCTCTCCCTCTTCTTGCGCAGCAAACCGCCGCAGCTTGTACGTAGCCGAGCATTCGTATTATAAATTTGCAGCGAATATACGCGGCTGGTGCCCAAACCCCTTTATCTGTTATTATAATAAATTATTACTATTTTTATCAATCGTTTATTTCGCCTTTGTCGCCACGCTTTAATCCCCAACGTGACCATTGCATAATGTATATAAAAAAAGACTTTTGCATGGATAGTCATATCTCGACCGAGCATGTTAGAAACTAACAGACGACAGATCACTCTAGAAGAAGCGTGCACAGTTCGGCTCGACGAACACACGCCCCTTCGACACTCGGCAAACGGACTACGATTTCAAGTATCAATGTTATTAGGTTATGTTATCACCATGTATTATATATTATCAGTTATACTATTGTACCATAATAAATATCAATTTTGTAATCTATATATATATATATATTTAGGATAATTAAAATATATTTGCAATTGACATTCAGTCGGCAGCAGTCAAAGTGTGCGGACATGTTTCGAGCTCGTTCGCTCAGTTCATTGAACTACTAAGTTTGCAGATTTTACATGCAATTTTAATTCAAGCGAACAACATATAAATAATTAATTGTAAACTCTTTAAATAATAAAAAATGAAATAACAGTACATAGCCAGTATGGCGTCGACCGATAAACCATCACCGGACAAACTGGATTGTAAATATTATAAATGTCACCCTAAACAACTGGTGACAACTGTGATATATGTGGTATGTAACAATGAATACCATAGAAGTGATTACGATAAATTAAAAAATCCGAAGTATGTGAGTGACAACTTAATAATCTGCCCAGAACATACAATAAGTGATATAACAGCAATAATTGAAAAACGTATGTTAAGTAATGTCGCAAAAAAGTGATCGAAATGATTACAATGAAACAAACAGAGGAAATAAGAGAAGAATTATTACAAGATCTGCATAATAAAACTACAGAAAAATTAAATAAATCCATAAGATTCGAGGACAATGACATGGACAACATAATAATAGAAAACATGTTACTAAAATAACTAGTTGCCGAATTAGAAGATAAGAACAAAGTGCAAAAAGAATTAATTGAATTAAAAAGGCAAAAATGTACATAACCACAACCCGTTACAAAATCTTATTCTGAAATAATAAGTGATCTCAAACCAAAACCGAAAAGAATTCCTAGAATCACGGTCAAATGCAAAGGTATCGCACAAAAAATACGATAGAGCTGCTTACGAGCTGTATAGTTTCTCAAAAAGAAATACTAACCAGATACATTAGACAAAAAAACAAAACCGAAATCCAAATAAGCTGCATCAACAATCAAAGTGTAGAAGCTGCTGAGCTGGCACTAAAAAATGATCTGAAACAGTATGATATAGTATTAGAAAAACAGTCTAATCCAAACATAAAAATAGTTGGTATTAACAATACAACTCAGATGAAAGAAAGTGAAAACAGAAATGACATTAACATAAGGAATTTTACTAACTTTAACACTAGTAGAAAAAATATACAGTATTAATGAAAGTTACGCCAGAAATTTACAAGTACGTACGAGACAATAGAAATAAGGTTTTTGTGGGTCATCAGTGCTGTAAAGCATACGACCTTATTAATATTGCGCCTTGTTTAAATTGTGTAAGATATGGTCATAGTAGAGTACAACGAAGTGCAAAAATAATACAATCTGCATTAAGTGCTCTGAAAACCATACTAAATAGTGTAAACAATACTAAAATAGACTGTGCTAACTGTATATATAACAATGAGAAATATAGAACTAATCTACCAGCTGATCACTTGCCAACAGATAGACTTAAATGTAGTATTTTAAAGAAAAAAGTAAAGAAGTATATCGAATCTATAGACTACCCAATCGCATCTGTATTACCAACCTAGGATGAAACAAATGCCTTAAGAGACATATACAAAACGAAAAAAGAAGCTACTTAACAATGGATACGCAATTAAATTTACTTGAAGAAATACAAAAGAATCTAGAAAACTGTGAGTGTGAAAGGAATTATAATAGTAATTTAATTTTATCAATAAACATTAGAAACCTAAAAGCAAATTCTGAAAGACTCCAAATCTTTATTAAGGGTCTTAAGATTAAACCGTATGTTATTGTTTGTACAGAGGCATGGGAATTAGTATATTATCAATTTTATAAAATAAATGATTATAAAATTTATTATAACTATGGAGATGTAAATAAAAATAATGGAGTAGTAGTATACGTAAGAGAAGATGTAATGCATACGTGTGAAACAATACCTATATAAATAGACTTAAAATAATAAATACATTATTACATTAAGTAATAATGAACAGTTACAAATATCTTGGTTATATAGATCGCATGACTTTTCGAGTACAGAATTCACACACAATCTTAAAACTTACTTAGACATTAAATGTAAAGTACAAAATCATATTATTATTGGGGATTTTAATATAAATATAATGGAATGTAATAACATAATTTAATCAAAGATTGCTAGAAATATCTAATAATAATCGAAAAATAATCTTCATTAAACCTAAAAATTATAAATGAACTAAAGCTTAAAAACGGCGGAGTTGATGGAATTAATGCAAAAACTCTTGAGACTATTGCAATAAACATTGTAGACTTTGACAAGGTGAATTTAATCCACTTGTCATAGATGCCAGCATTACCGACACCGCGAGGTGGCGCGGTATCTGTAGCATATAAGAGCAATAAGAAGCGCTACGACCAGTGCGGGCGTAGTGCAGTGGTTAGCGTGAACGCCTTCGGATCCGAAGGGGCTCGGGTTCAAGACCTGTCGCCCGCTTCATTTTTTATTCAGCACTTAAAAGTTTCATGCCACAAGACATTTTAACCTATGTTTTCAACCTATGTATAGAAAAGGCAATATAGTCTGATCAATTAAAAACAGCAGAAGTAATTCCAATTTACAAGGCAGGAAAGAAAGATAAAATGGGCAACTACAGACCCATATACTTGATATCCAACATTGCCGATATTTTTGAAAAAATAATACATGAGAGGATTACTGATTTTATATACAAAAGCAACGTACGGAGTAAAAAACAATTTGGATTTATTAAAAGTATAGGAACAAAGGACGCATTAAGCATTATAATGAATACAATATGTGAGAAATTTAATCATAGTAAACCTATTGCAATTACCTTCTTTGATCTTGCTAAAGCTTTTGATACCGTAGATCATAAAATATTATAAAATAAATTATATGCATACGGAGTGAGAGGAAAGGCGCATGGTTTGATTAACAGCAACCTAAGCAACAGGAAACAAAAGCTAAGAAATGGCACGCAAGAAAGTGACTATCAAATAATTAAAACAGGTGTTCCTCAGGGAACTATCCTTGGGCCTCTACTTTTTATATTGTATATAAATGATTTACTAACCAAGATGCCAGATAACTCCATACTATTCTATGCTGATGATACAACTATCGCTGCCACAGGAGTAACATGTAAAGAGGTTGAAGCAAAGATGAATGAATATCTAGAAGAGGTCTCCATTTGGCTTTGACATATTAACAATAATTCCTAAAAATAAGTTGGAGGAAATGACTAGAGTTTTTAATTCTTGCCATGAGAAGTTACAATTTACAACTGAATCTGAACAAAATAATATGATAAATTTTCTTGAAATTACAATAATTAAAGAAGGGAATAATATTGTAATTGATTGGTACCATAAACCAACAATCTCTGGTAGAGTTTTAAATTATTTGTCCAAACATCCAATTTCACACAAAAAGCTATGGTTTATTCACTGGTAAGAAATTTCGCAATAAAAATCTTAAATTAGTAAAAACTATATTACGTGAAAATAATTCTCCTCCTAAATTTATTATTAATAAAATACATAAACGTATTTAAATTAAGCATAATGTTGATAAAAATCATACTAATAATCAAAATGTTATTAACAATAATAGTAAAAAAAGAGGTGTAATTTTACCATTACCCTATATACCAAAATTGTTTGAGGAAGTTTCTAAAAAAGTTAAAAAATTTAATATTTCTGCTGTTCCGTAAATTGTTAATTCACTTAGTAGTTATATAAAAAGACAGAGTTAAAAAAACCGAACAAGCCGGGGTAGTTTACAAAATTAATTGTTGTAATTGCAAAGCGCCTTATGCTGGAGTAACAAAAAGAAAATTAACAATCAGAATTAATGAACATCAAAAAAAGAGTTTAAAAACTGACGAACAATGTGTAATTAATGATCATATTAACAATGTAGGCCACAAATTTGATTTTGACAATGTAAGATTCTTGACAGAGAAAATAATTGGAGAAAAAGAATTATATCGGAAACTTTACATATTAACTTACAAAAAGAACCTATTAATAAAAAAGAAAATGTTAGCAAACTACAAACAACATATGCATCGCTTATACACAAGATTAAAAATAAGAAATAAATTGTAACCAAGTTTGAAGTAACATTTTTTCGTTATGCAGTTTTAAATATTCGCGGGTTTTATAGTATATCTAAATTACCGATTACATGTACTTGTTAATTATATAGTTATCTATATTACCGATTTTTTTCAAGTCAATTTCATGTTCGAAATTTAAATCGTAATCAGTTGAATATTTGTGTCGTAGTCGAGTGTATAGTCACATATACAATTTTATTGAATGTTTACATGTTTTTTTTGTTTTTGTGGTTTTGTTTATTTATTTAATTTATTTAAATTATTAATTTTTAAATTGGTAAACAATTCACTGGACTAAAATGAAGAAGAAAAACTACCGGGGTACCGCAAAGTAGAATATTAGGTACATTATTATTTCTACTATATATTAATGATTTGCTACTAAATTTATGATGATACTGTAGTGTTAGCTACTGAGAATTCATGGGAGTTAGCTGAAAATGCAATGAATAAATATCTTGACCATGTATCTAGATAGTTATCTTTCAATAAACTATCGTTAAATGTTAACAAATCAAAAATTAATAATAATAACTCAAATAGAGTTAACAGCTGCAAATATCTTGGGATTATAATTGACTTCAATATGAAATGGAAAAAACACATAGAATATATTGTAAATAAAACTAAGTACTTAGCAATATATGTTTTCGCTAAATTCTAGGAGCTCCTAAAAACTGAAATTCTAATTAGTTTATATTATTTATGCACTTTTTCATATAGTATAGTAACGTATGGCATTATTTTATGGGGGGGTGCTTATTAAAATAATCTGAAGTTATTATCAAGTACGCAAACCAGATTGCTTAAAATCATAAGCAAAAATAAATTTTTAATTAATAATTACCCACTAACCGTTGAACAATCATTTGCGCTTGAATCTATTACTTTTCATTACATGAAATTACATAATATTCATAAAAATAGAAATACTAATACAAGAAACAAAAGTATACCAAAACCTAAAATATCTAAATCTGTAAGTTATAAGAGTATACTTATATTGTTGCAATACGGATATATAATGAAATTCCTAATAATTTAAGATATTTAACGACTAGTAAAAAACATATTTATGTCAAATATCTGTGTATACATTTTGACATGAACATGAAATAGAATAAGCATATAAAATACTTGATAAATAAAACTAAGTATCTTATTTTTGTATTCAGCAAAATAACTAAATCCATGAATAGTAACAAATTGAAAATGATATACTATGCTCTATTTAACAGTGTGATTATTGAACATTGTTGTGCAGGTCCGCGCGTTCTGTTTTATCGGTACCCTATATAAAAATAACAAAAACATCTGTAGCGCCCTCTGTATTATATACTAAAACATATTTAGTTACATGTACACAGGTGGCGCTAATAAGCGTTAATGTGATATAAGATACAGAACACTATATGCTAGTAAAAGTAATTACAAAATTGATTGTAAAAAAAATATTAAATTATTGTAAAAGTAAATGTATAGGTTACTGCAAGACTTATAAGTATATAATTTTATTCAATATGTAACCATTTCATTAATTATAATTACAGTACCGTAATATCTTACCTTTTTGTAACTTTTCCAATTTTAATTTAAAGTAACAAGACCTACATACACAGAAATGTTTTCTTTATTGCATACAGCAATATTATCGACAAATACTACAGTTTCAAAAAGTATCTAATTAGTTTATCTGATTATCTGGAGAAATGACAAATTATATTTGCAAACTATTCTCAGATTATACATGTATGATATACACTGTTATGAATACAAAAAAATAAAGTATCAGCACATATCTACTAACTATGCACTTTACGTACACTTAGTTTGTACTATATTACTGTATTTGTACTTTATGGAACGTGTACTGTACGAACACTTTATATGGTACCGTGCACTGTACATACACTTTATGATCCCTGTCAAAAATATACAGCTGTAAAAATAACTGGAAATACAGGTGTAAATCCATGTAATAATACAGCTGTATTGGAGTGGATTTGCCTGGATTTATTAACTGGATTTACAGGTGTAAATCCATGTAATATTAAATGGATTTACAGGTGTAAATCATGTAATATTAAATGGATTTTTTAATTTTACAAATGTTTTTTATTTAGATTAACATACAACCCTGGTGGAAATACGAACAATTTTTTACCGATAAAATAGGAATTTTTTATACTGTACTACCAATAATCTAGGTATAAAAAATATCTATTTTATTCCTATATGTGTAACGTTTTTTGGTCCCTAAATATAACATTAAATATGGTCTATTGGGATTCGGCATTTTCTACCTATAAAGTAGTTATAAGTTTGATCTTATATTTTTCAGGCTTATAAATTACTTAAACGTTATTACGTTATAGTCAGAAACAATATTTTATTAATATACAATAGTTTACCTATCTCATAAATTGAGCAATCAGGATTTTTAAAGCATTTTTAAAGAATACAAAAATAATGCAGAAATTAAAAAGTATTTATATATACATAACTCAAAAAAAATTTGAAAAGAATTTCTCTTTCGAAACCTTATTATTATTTTTAATTAACTTATATTTATTTTTATATTGTTTAGTTTATATATTTACACTAATTACATATATTGACGCAGAAAAACGCTGAAAAAATTTTTGCCCTAACCGGGAATCGAACCCCGCAACGCACGCACCAAACGCAAACGCTCTATCCACTAAGCTAACGCAACGCTTACATATGCAAATGTTTGGAACTTGTATATACAGATCATCCATGTATTAATATCTTAATAATTGTTATTTATTCTTTGATCTATATATATATATATATAAGATGTTAGGCAGTAATTAACTAATTATAATAGTGATGGTCTTAACGATATCTACCAAAGAGATATCTTCTTCATTTTTTCTATATTATTATAATTTCTTAAAAGCATATGAATACTTTTATAATACTTATTTATACCGTAAAACATAATATATTATTTTGCTACTATATGTAAAAGGGCATTCTTCTAATATAAATTTATTTAAAATAAATAAATAAATAATACTATTTTAAATTCAAACTATTTATTTAAAAATAATATAGAAAGTTTCTAGGTATTTAATAGTTCTATTTTTAAGCTATTATTTATACCTAGTTTCTACCTATTAAAAATAGTGTTTGTATATATAAGAAAAAATTTTAACAATTTATTTAAGTAAATAATTATACATTAAATGTATATTGACAATACATATTTTTAATTTTTTGAACTTTAAAAATTAAATTTTAGGTTATTTTTACAAATATTTTTTATAGCTTTTTTATAGATATAAAAACGAGTGCTAAATTTAATAGCATATTTTGTGTCTATTTTTTGGCTATTTAATATAGTATAATTATTTTATACCAATAAAATAGGTATTTAATCGACATTTTCTACAAAATATTATGATTTCTATATTTTATACTTATAAATTACTTAAACGTTATTACGTTATAGTCAGAAACAATATTTTATTAATATACAATAGTTTACCTATCTCATAAATTGAGCAATCAGGATTTTTAAAGCATTTTTAAAGAATACAAAAATAATGCAGAAATTAAAAAGTATTTATATATACATAACTCAAAAAAAATTTGAAAAGAATTTCTCTTTCGAAACCTTATTATTATTTTTAATTAACTTATATTTATTTTTATATTGTTTTAGTTTATATATTTACACTAATTACATATATTTGACGCAGAAAAACGCTGAAAAATTTTTGCCCTAACCGGGAATCGAACCCCGCAACGCACGCACCAAACGCAAACGCTCTATCCACTAAGCTAACGCAACGCTTACATATGCAAATGTTTGGAACTTGTATATACAGATCATCCATGTATTAATATCTTAATAATTGTTATTTATTCTTTGATCTATATATAATATATATATAAGATGTTAGGCAGTAATTAACTAATTATAATAGTGATGGTCTTAACGATATCTACCAAAGAGATATCTTCTTCATTTTTTCTATATTATTATAATTTCTTAAAAGCATATGAATACTTTTATAATACTTATTTATACCGTAAAACATAATATATTATTTTGCTACTATATGTAAAAGGGCATTCTTCTAATATAAATTTATTTAAAATAAATAAATAAATAATACTATTTTAAATTCAAACTATTTATTTAAAAATAATATAGAAAGTTTCTAGGTATTTAATAGTTCTATTTTTAAGCTATTATTTATACCTAGTTTCTACCTATTAAAAATAGTGTTTGTATATATAAGAAAAAATTTTAACAATTTATTTAAGTAAATAATTATACATTAAATGTATATTGACAATACATATTTTTAATTTTTTGAACTTTAAAAATTAAATTTTAGGTTATTTTTACAAATATTTTTTATAGCTTTTTTATAGATATAAAAACGAGTGCTAAATTTAATAGCATATTTGTGTCTATTTTTTGGCTATTTAATATAGTATAATTATTTTATACCAATAAAATAGGTATTTAATCGACATTTTCTACAAATATTATGATTTCTATATTTTATACCTATAAACTACTTTGGCGACTATAAAATATTTTTGAATTTCCACCAGGGAACCTTTGATCGATTTTAAACGCAATTTAAAGCTATATTATTATTAAAAAAGTGCCCCATTCGATGAATTATATTTTTATATATATTTTAATTATTTATAGGTGTATTTAAAGCTGTATTTTAACAGGGATTTTTAGTTGAATAACTCATTCGTGCTTCTTAATGTATTTATACGGCTATATACACGTATTTGTTCAGTTATGTCAAAAATATACAGCTGTAAAAATAACTGGAAAAACGATTGTAAATCAATGTAATACATTTTTGAGTAGACATATATAAAAATTTTTTATTTAAAAGTAATTACGTAACTTATAACTTATATCCCTATCAGCACACAATGTCTTAAAAACGTTTAAATTACGTTGCGGCTAAAACCTTTAAACGTTAGAATTTAATACTTGAAAAACGTTTGAAGTACGTTTAAATTTGGATAAAATGTCCTCTTTAATTTTACGAAAGTAATATTTTTTAACGTATTTCAAACGTATTTTTAACGTTGGATAAACAAAATTATCCGATGTATATTATTATGGAGCATGCGCAGTTGTTACTTATCAATTATAGCTATGCGCAATTGTCATTTTTGCACATATAAATGATTTATATTTATAAATAAATATAAAAATAGCATTTAATAATAATATAGCTTTAAATTGCGTTTAAAATCGATCAAAGGTTCCCTGGTGGAAATTCAAAAATATTTTATAGTCGCCAAAGTAGTTTATAGGTATAAAATATAGAAATCATAATATTTTGTAGAAAATGTCGATTAAATACCTATTTTATTGGTATAAAATAATTATACTATATTAAATAGCCAAAAAATAGACACAAAATATGCTATTAAATTTAGCACTCGTTTTTATATCTATAAAAAAGCTATAAAAAATATTTGTAAAAATAACCTAAAATTTAATTTTTAAAGTTCAAAAAATTAAAAATATGTATTGTCAATATACATTTAATGTATAATTATTTGCTTAAATAAATTGTTAAAATTTTTTCTTATATATACTGTTACGAGTGGTAACATATTGATTATTATATTAATAGATAATTAGTTTTATAAATGCGCAAAATATAAAGTAGAATAAAAAAGCATTCTGAAGTTAAGACACGAAGCGTAATATGATATGTTACATCCGCTCACGCCAGTTCTCGAGCGTTCTCGCGAAGAAGCGCTGACTCTCAGCGTCAGCACCCGCGAAAAATCATATCTACACATTGACAAAATTCACATAGATACTAGGTGCAACACGTGGAAATTAAGCTCCCACCAATAATTATCGAAAGAGGGGATGTCACACAACGAGGCTATAAGAAGGGGTGATTCGCCCACGGAGGCTCTCTTGGCGCTCATACTCGCTCTTAGCACTCTAACCTTTCTCGCCAGGCTCAATCAGACGACAAACGAAGGAACGATCCCTCCCTAGTTTTGGGACAGAGTCCCACTCCCGTTAACACGAAGACTCCAGCGTGACCGGCGATCCACTACAATCATCATCCAACCATTCAATCATCTTCAACCGCTAATCAGCCAATCAGCTAACCAACTAGCCAATACGCCAATCAACCCATTGAGAATAGACCGGACTCGTCGTTGCACCTAGTAACTTAGCATCTCTCTTTCGTACCTAAAGTATCGAATAAATCCAGTATTCAATTTACATCTGAGTCCTACCGTTCATTCATCCCAATCCTCCTTCGCCTAAACTCACTAGGTTTCGTCCGAGTGAGCCAACGGTTACCCACTAGAATCCGGAAATACTGACCCTTCACACGTAACAATACAAACACTATTTTTAATAGGTAGAAACTAGGTATAAATAATAGCTTAAAAATAGAACTATTAAATACCTAGAAACTTTCTATATTATTTTTAAATAAATAGTTTGAATTTAAAATAGTATTATTTATTTATTTATTTTAAATAAATTTATATTAGAAGAATGCCCTTTTACATATAGTAGCAAAATAATATATTATGTTTTACGGTATAAATAAGTATTATAAAAGTATTCATATGCTTTTAAGAAATTATAATAATATAGAAAAAATGAAGAAGATATCTCTTTGGTAGATATCGTTAAGACCATCACTATTATAATTAGTTAATTACTGCCTAACATCCCTAGTAGAAATTTAAAACTAAGAACTAGGAATTAAAAATTGGTAGTAAGTACCTTGTGATGAAACGCTTTTTCTCCCATTTTATTAGCATTTAATAGAATGACCATAACCTCAAAACATTCGAATAATGCTTCCAGCTTTCCGGAAAGAGTAAACTTCAAAATTCCTAAAGTTTCGGATGGATTTTTAACGTTTTCGTCTGATTTACAACTAATTTCTGTTGTATTCCCAGTATTTACGAAGATAAACGCTGTTTTATTAGATTTTTCACTTGTCCATTTTTAATAGATATTTAATAGGACATAACTAGATTCAACTGTAATCTATATTTACAAGCTCAAAAATTGGAGAAAAATAGGATTCTATACTAATAAATGGTCATAAAATGGGAGAAAAAGCGTTTCATCGATAGGAGAAAAATGGGCACATTTTTCGCCTATTTTTTGCCCATTCTATTCAAACAGTCTATTTAATACTTATTTAATGGAATATGATTTCTACCAGGGATCTTATATATATATATATAGATCAAAGAATAAATAACAATTATTAAGATATTAATACATGGATGATCTGTATATACAAGTTCCAAACATTTGCATATGTAAGCGTTGCGTTAGCTTAGTGGATAGAGCGTTTGCGTTTGGTGCGTGCGTTGCGGGGTTCGATTCCCGGTTAGGGCAAAAATTTTTTCAGCGTTTTTTCTGCGTCAAATATATGTAATTAGTGTAAATATATAAACTAAAACAATATAAAAATAAATATAAGTTAATTAAAAATAATAATAAGGTTTCGAAAGAGAAATTCTTTTCAAATTTTTTTTGAGTTATGTATATATAAATACTTTTTAATTTCTGCATTATTTTTGTATTCTTTAAAAATGCTTTAAAAATCCTGATTGCTCAATTTATGAGATAGGTAAACTATTGTATATTAATAAAATATTGTTTCTGACTATAACGTAATAACGTTTAAGTAATTTATAAGCCTGAAAAATATAAGATCAAACTTATAACTACTTTATAGGTAGAAAAAACGTTACACATATAGGAATAAAATAGATATTTTTTGTACCTAGATTATTGGTAGTACAGTATAAAAAATTCCTATTTTATCGGTAAAAAATTGTTCGTATTTCCACCAGGGTTGTATGTTAATCTAAATAAAAAAACATTTGTAAAATTAAAAAATCCATTTAATATTACATGATTTACACCTGTAAATCCATTTAATATTACATGGATTTACACCTGTAAATCCAGTTAATAAATCCAGGCAAATCCACTCCAATACAGCTGTATTATTACATGAATTTACACCTGTATTTCCAGTTATTTTTACAGCTGTATATTTTTGACAGGGATAACGTGTACTGTACGTACACTTTATAGTAACGTGTACTGTACGTACACTTTATAGTAACGTGTACTGAACGTACACTTTATGGTTACGTATAATGCACATACACTTTATGGTAACGAAATGTCAGTCGGTATTGTTCTTTTTAATTTACACTTTGATTTGCATTGCAATTTAATTATAAATTTTGATTTATAAGTGATTATAACTAAAGTTTAATTTTCATTGCTAATAACCCAATAACCCAATAACCCATATATACTTTGTACAGTTTTATAATAATCTTGATCCCTGATAAAAATATTTCATTTCTTTATCTTAATAAGATTTTCATAATACTAAACCCATTGGATTGACTAGCGTCTACTTTATAAAATGAAGTTTCGATTGTTAAAGTTTTTAATATCTTGTAATATTAATAGACTACATATATTTCCCAACAATCTTCACAATTTTCTCAACTAATTATTATGTTTAATTCAATGTTTTAACCACTATTAAATTAAGCACTGAGCAAATCAGTTATTGGTGATCAACAAGAAAACTTACTTCTAGGGAGGCCATTGAATACAATTTATTTATTTATTTATTTGCATACATGCACACACTCGACATCGATATACTTCTCAGTTGAACTGCCAGACACGAGTTGTTCATCTCTGCCTTTTCATTCATACACCTGGGTATAAGGGACTTTTTTTTCTTACTTATACACCAAAATTGATACATTTTCTAAAATTTATATGGTGTAACATTTATTATAAATTTTATATATTCTTAAAATACAACGAACATCCCTGTTATATCAATACTCATATTTAACTTATTGCTATAATTTGTATTCATTCTTTTTTTTATATATTTTTAATTATAAGTTTTATTGTCAGATAAGAATATATTTTATAAGCTTTAAAGCATATTCTAGCTGTTCGTTATAGCCTTCATTTAACACAATGACAGAAACAATAAAATAGCTCAGTTGGTAGAGAGCAAGCCTCCGGAGTTAAAGATCGGAGGTTCTAATCCCTGAACAAGAAACTTTTTTTATTTTTTTTATATTTCATAAATTTTTCTACGTTTAGAAAATATTATTAAACTATTCTAGGACATTTATTCAACTTTTAGACAAAG
>JANSJX010000636.1:0-20191 GCA_026168455.1 Theocolax elegans | reverse complement strand
CAGTAAAATTTTAGTTTGTGGCCCTTGGCTCTTTTCTGAATTTATTAAAAAAAACAACAATAATACAACAGGATAATACAGTATCGTAAAATTTTTGTTTGTAATTTGTTAAAAAGTTTATTCAATTAATTTCCCGTGTCTAACGATTTAATCGCGATACTAATTACGCGGATCGGTTTGTTTAATCAAGAAAAAAAAACCCATATTTTTTCCCTTTGTTAAAAAAAAACATGGTTTCCGGCACGGTACGAAATCGCGAAAAGAATTCTTCCCTTTTTTATTATTATCCCCATAGTCCGGCTACCGATAATTTGTTGGTTGCTGAAAAATCCTCGGAACCATGTGGACCACTCAGCCTAGCCTCAGGCATCGGAGTCATCCCGAAGGATGGGGCACACACATGGAAAAGAGTAGAAACTCTTTTACCCGATAAAAAAAATAAAAGTTTTCGCAGTTCCGCAAATAAATACGGAACCACTCGGAACTTGTCACCAAGAAGGTTCGTCAGTTCCTGGATAAAGGATTTGGGACATGGGATATGGTTTTTTGTTACTCACTATCGAAAGTATATGAATTCACGAAGGTCAAGAGTTTCTCGCAGGATGACGAAACCTTGTTCCTTTGGCGACTTAGACGGTACTGATAGGATCTATCGCGACAATGAGCTCCCGAGTCGATCATCTCACCGGATCAGATAAAGGAGTATAGATAATAGTATACGCGAAAACTCGATTTATGATTACGCGTTAATTAATTACGCCGTTCTCAATTTTTTGGAACCTCTGAGTGACTAGAATTATGTAACGTTTCGTACGTCTCAGAGTTTCCGACAAATCGCGTGGTTCGCAATATTGCTCGTCATTCGCGGAGTGCGCTCCGCTGTTAAAAAGCTACTGGGCGCTAATCCCCTTGGTCATAAGCAATGCTATCACCGACTGTGTCTGAACTGTTATTCGTATTAGTAACTTCGTCGTTCGTTACGTTAGTGCTTGTTTGGTCACGTCGATGTCAGCGTTGCTCGGTATTACATTATACGCGTTACTACCGTTTACGGTATTGTCTTTAACAGTCTCGGGCGGACTGGGTTTTTAATTGACTCGGTTTGTTCCGTACGAATGAAGTAGCGGTTTTTAATAATTCTATATTCACGAGTCTCTGTCGTCCGTTTACCTCAATAGTAAAATTACGTCCGTTAGCTGAACGTTCGATAACCTTATGTGGTCCGGTGTACGGTCTTTCTAAGGCTGGTTTAATGAGTTTAGTTAAGAGAAATATGTGTGTGCAGTTCTGTAAGTCTCTAAACACGGATGGTCGTGTCTTATTGTTGTGTGCTACCGGTACGGCTCTTACTCTGCGCATGTAATTTCGGAATTCGTTCAGAAATACGTTGTTCTCCGTCGCGGATTCATCGAATACGCATAGTTCGCCTGGTATCCGGATGTGTTTTTTCCGAATACGAAATCGGCGGGGCACACGTCGGTCTTTAGCCTTACCGGCTTGTTCTCAAACTTAATAGCATGGTCGGTAGTACTCCGAGACCATTCTGCTTTCTCCGTATGGCACAATAATGTGATGCTTTAAGATCGCGGTGCCATATCTCTACCATGCCGTTAGACGCTGGTGTGGGTTACGGCGTGGTTCTATTTCCTTAACCGCCCGTTAATTGCAATAACTCGGCGAAAAAACTTGACTCGAACTGTCTGCCCTGGTCGTAGAGGGGGGGGGGGGGGGTGAAAAACGCCAACTGGTGGTTGCTGGGGTAAATACCTTCTGTTGCGTCTCACCCACAATGTAAAGGATGGCACTGATGGTGCTATTTAAACGGACAATAAATATAGCGGATAGTTAGTTTATTTATTTTATTGTGTGTCTATAAAATTATGTATATACATTATGCATATATATATATATATATATATATATATATATATATATATATATATATATATATATATATTACGTATACACATAGTTTTTTTATAGGATTTTCATCAAGTTTTACTGTGTGATATGAGTATTCCTAATATAAAGTTAAGTGAGCATTACAAAATAGCGGAAGCTCTTATCCACTATTTGTCCAATGCTGACAGTGTTTGAAAATAATAGAATAATAAATATTTTTTAATAGTAAATAATTTTTATTTATTATCTAGTTAATTTATTTATTGTATAAGATTTATATTTTATTATATTTGAAAACATTCCCTACTAAAAATTATCACGTGATATATGATAATTTTTGTTTTTTTAAAAATGTAATCTTAGACACGGAGTTGATGGGATTCAATTTCCCAGAAACCAAACTGGCAATTCAGTTTTGACAAAAAAAATCCTTTATATGCCACGTTATTAATATACGAGGCAAAGTAAAGGCATAGTATATGATCAAAGTCGCTTTTACCTTCCTACTTTGCCTCCATATAAGCCCTACGCGCACGCTAATCTATAGCGGGTAACTGGCAGCCACGTATTGGTCGTAACTGGTAATACCATGAGCAAGTGCAGTAGTCATATTTCAAAACCGTTTCGACCGATAGGTGGCTGCCAGTTATCCGCTATAGATTAACGTACGCGTAGGGCTTATATGGAGAGAAAGTAGGAAGGTAAAAGCGACTTTGATCATATTCTATGCCTTTACTTTGCCTCGTATATTACCCACACAGCATGAAAGATTGCAGCAAGCATGCAGCAAGCTTCCATGAAAGATTCGGAATCTATCAGAAAGCTTTCATGAAATATTGATGCACACTAAAAATGTCAGGGGCACATTGACGGCTACAGCTTTCACGGAATATTGTAGGAATCATTCAAGAAACATTGTGCAAATATTCTAGGAAGCTTCCAACAACTTTCCAGTAAGCAAGTGAAAAACTTCTTAAACCTTTCAAGAAGCATTCATGAAAACTTTATGCAAGCATCTAGCGGGAGATTTCCGCAAGAATTCTTGATAAGATGTATAAATCTTATAATAACTTTTGCAGAAGTCTTTCAAGAATTATTACGAAAATCTTTACAAACAATACGTTCAATTTAATTAACAGTAAAAACAAAAATTTCAGTAGTAGGAATTTTGTCGATCTGACGGAGGCGAAGGAAAAGAAAAAAAAACAAAAAGTTTTTCTTCCAAGCGACGTTTCGTTGGCGTGGTCTGTCAACCTCTTCAGGCTATTTATTGATAACACACAAATAACAAATTAACAGAACGCACAAACAATATTAAAAAACTTAGATATAAAAAATACCTTTTTATAATCGGATAACCGATACGTCAAGCGGTTAGATAAACAATCAACATAAGCAAACTCAGTGTATTTATATATATATATGTATATATATATATCGCCAAAGGTAGTGTAACATTTAAATTTCTGAGAACCGGGAAATAAGAGCTATTTAAAAATCTAATATCGTCTTTCTTATTAATATTATTTACATCAAGTTTAATGTGTAACATTTCCGAAATAAGACGCTTTTTATAATTGATCTCCCTAGCGACAATTTTAACACCATCCCAATCAAATTCATGTTTATTTAAAACCATATGTTGATTAATAACTGAATCAGTATTGTTATTCTTTTTATGTTCATTAATCCTCGTTTTAGTAAACGTATAGTTCCCAATGTAAGATGCAGGACAGTCTTTACAATTTAATTTATAAACAACATTCATCTGTTCAAACTTTTTTGAACTAATGGTAGAGTTTGAATATTAACAGACCTTAATATGCGAGATAATTTATCAAAATTCTTAGAAAAGGTAATGGTAAATAGGCAAGACGTTTAATTCTAGAAGTAGATTGAATATTACTTTTAAATTTTAACTTATTTAGACGGAAGTGAATATTTGTTTAATAAATTTGATATTGTAGTCATTGTCGATAAGTAGATTTTTTACAATATTTAAATTTGTTGTATGATATCGTACATCTGATAATAAAAAAGCTCTGTCTACTAAATTATATATAACATTCTTTTTTTGTTGAGTTGGATGATTTGAAAAATAATTAATCAATCGACCGAAGCTATAGGTTTTTGGTACCAATTTGTTATAATACGATCATTTTCTCTAATTAAGGTAATGTCAAGAAAATTGATTTTTTGGTTCATTTCCAATTCTGAAGTAAATGTAAGTTTTTATTATATGAAATAAAAATATTTATAACTAAATTGACATGTTCTTTCTTAACACACAAAATAGTATCATCAACGTATCTAAAATAAAAAAGTGGTTTGCAATTATGTTCATTCAATAATTTATTTAAGCAATCATTTTCCAAATCATCCATTACAATATCAGCAAATAACGGAGAAATCGGAGAACCCATGGGAGTACCATGAATTTGTTGATAATAGATATTGTTAAAAACAAAATATGTATTATTGTAAAGCAATTTCGTACATACTAAAATCTCATTGAACGGAATGCGACATTTATTATTAATAGAAGAAAAACGTCTTTCTAGACTGTCTAATACTAAATTGCAAGGGATGTTAGTAAAAAGTGAAACAACATCCAATGAAAGTAAAACATGATCATCGTCTAAAATAACATCCTTTAATTTTTCTTTCAAATGAAAACTATTATTAATGTGAGATTTCGTTAATTTAATAGCTGTTTTTAATTCATTGAAAATTATTTTAGCAAGAAAATGTGTAGGGCTAATTAACCTAAAGAAATGATAGGTCTTAACGGGTTATCAATCTTATGGATTTTTGGTAAACCATAACCTTTCGCTAAACAAGTATTAGAACAGGTGAGTGCATTATTGTGAAATTTGTGTTGTAAAAATTCATGATTATTTAAATGTTTCAAAATTTTAGAATAGTTCTTAAAATCCTTGATTAATTTCAGATGAATGTTGTTTATAAATTAAATTGTAAAGACTGTCCTGCATCTTACATTGGGAAACTAAACGTTTACTAAAAACGAGGATTAATGAACATAAAAAGAATAACAATACTGATTCAGTTATTAATCAACATATGGTTTTAAATAAACATGAATTTGATTGGGATGGTGTTAAAATTGTCGCTAGGGAGATCAATTATAAAAAGCGTCTTATTTCGGAAATGTTACACATTAAACTTGATGTAAATAATATTAATAAGAAAGACGATATTAGATTTTTAAATAGCTCTTATTTCCCGGTTCTCAGAAATTTAAATGTCTGATTTGACAGTTGTACAATGTTTATGTTACACTACCTTTGGCGATATATATATATATATATATATATATATATATATATATATATATATATATAAATACACTGAGTTTTGCTTATGTTGACTGTTTATCTAACCGCTTGACGTATCGGTTATCCGATTATAAAAAAGGTATTTTTTTATATCTAAGTTTTTTAATATTGTTTGTGCGTTCTGTTAATTTGTTATTTGTGTGTTATCAATAAATAGCCTGAAGAGGTTGACTGACCACGCCAACGAAACGTCGCTTGGAAGAAAAACTTTTTGTTTTTTTTCTTTTCCTTCGCCTCCGTCAGATCGACAAAATTCCTACTAATTACCATGGAGAGCGCTCATCATATTTACAAAATTTTATTATTAAAAAAAATTGTAAAACATTTTTTATATTTATACATGACATTTTATACATATATTAATTATTTAAAATTTGTTAAGTAGATAGAGCACAGCGGCTGTCAGCCGAGCGGGTTCTAAGCCACTTACCATCTGAGCACGCGATTTCTACCTTACCGACTATGAGTTCTGATCCCCGCTAAATGTTACTTTATATAGTGTGACAATGCAAATAATGCATGTCATTAACAGCGACAAATAGCTAAACCTTTTCCCTGTACGAGCACACACACACATATACAAGCCTAACCGAACCTATATTTCCCTAATTTCCCTAAGAGTCTATAATAAAAGTACAACACCCTCCCGATAACCGAGCTCCTTTAACACTATAACAAATCACCGAGCCCACTAACAAGCGTACACAGGGGAGCAGCCGAGCAGGACACAGAAGGAGTTCACAGCAGTATAGAGTACTCTTGAAGTAAACTAATCATAAGCCCTGACGTAGAGCCAATGAAGCAGCATGCTGAGGTGTTGACAGCGAGCCCCAAAGTCCTGAACCTAGTAGCAGCGTACCCAGCAAGCCAAGGAAGCCTGAGCCAGAAGAATAAGCCAGTAAATCCAGGAAGTCCGTTGGCCAGCAGTTATCGAGGAAACCTGTAAGCACCAGCTAATGTAGTAATGTTCACTATAAGGGAGCAGATGGGAGCACACACTTACTTAAAGAAGTGTGTATAGGAGAGGACTTGTGAAGAGGTTAGGTGAGCATTATAAGTGCTCACACACACACACAGATTAATAATAAAGCAGCAAGCCGTCCTCCAAGTGGATATTTACCTGGATATTGCCGTGTGTCCGTCCAAGCAGCCGAGCCCGCCGTTGCACCTGTCAAGCCGTGCGCCTCAAGAAGAGCGAGAGAGAAAGAGATATCGGCGCGGCGACGCATGAGCCCGTATCGACGTGCCGTGGATATACACCTCCCGCAGCCCTGTAACCACCGAGATTATTAGCCGACGGGCGAACAATAAGGAACGAATTTATAATTACCTGGCAAGCAGCTTACGTCGTCGTCAACGGCACCATTGTTGTTGCGGGAACGGACGAGGTGTACACTTCGAGACGATGCGGCGGCCATGTTACTCAAGCCGCACTCGAGTAAGGCCGCGTACGCACCGCAAGTGGGCCGTCGCGACGCATGCGCGCACACGGGCAATGCGTCGACCACGCCGAGGAGACCAGAGCTCTTCCGATCGCCGTAGCGTCACGACGTCCGAACCGGGTGCTAACAATAGTGTGTAGCGATCGAGTGTGCAAATTTGTTTAGCGAAAGTTAAGCGAGAGCAGCATCGCAGCAAAGGTTGGTGGATACTCTTGTGCCTCCTTTATTCCGTTTTTGTGCATTCCCGTGCTTCCGTACTGTGTGTGTGCGAGTTACCGCGTTTTCCCCCTTCTCCCCCCTTTTCTTTATTTCGAGCAGCTTTCGACCCGCGATCGCGTATCGCAGCCGCGCCGCCGGTCGACATTAAACTCGTTGCGGACGAGTATCACCGATTCAGCTAACGATTCGGGGTTAGTTAAATTATAATTTGCACCCGTGCAATTAGCAGTGAGCCGCATTTCGCCTTCCTACATTCGCCCCCCCACCTGAGCCGATCGCAGCCGAGCTTGAGCCCGCGTAACGGACGAGACTGGCACCCGTAATTAATTTAGAGATATCGCATCGAATAATAAATTAAGTATTTTATATATATTCCTTATTTTTATTATTCCCCGATCACCTGCACCCTAATCCCCAGTGCAGCGTGACATTGGCGCCCAACGTGTTAATTTTTATTTTGGGATTGAAATTGTGAGCATCTAGCGAGACGCAGAGCAGCCATTTTCCCTTCTCGTTTGTCGTGCGCACACACACGCGAGGTGGCGAAGCACGGCCATTTTTCTTTATACGACCACGTGTCGTGAAAATTAAAATTGATTATATTTCGAGCAGCTAATAAGTTAATTTTCTGAAGCTTAATAATTTTCTGTTGCGAAAATTTTTCTTTTTATTATTAATAATTGATATTATCGAATATTTATCTTTATATAACATAATAATAACGCATGTATATATGAAGCATAGGTATATACAAATAGATATACATATTTATGTACATAATTTGCTATTAATTTGCATTTGCTTTATTTTCGTTTGTACGCTTATATATTTATTGATTGCTTATCATCCCTACATATTGAAATTCGCCATTGGTTGCATTTTTATTTTCTTTTACCATTAACAATTATATATAGCATAGCACGATATTTCCCCCTCCTACGCACATTCTTTGGTTAATTTATAGCTTTCTCCCTTAACCAAGCTACATATATTTTTTTTTATTATTATATAACCCATACTAGCAGCGAATAAATTTTTTTTTCTTTGTTTGCCATTGCATTCCCTAACCAAATTAACAGCTTATTATTTTTTTTTCCCCTTAGCGCATGTTTTAAAATTATAAAGTAAATAATTTCTAAACGCACCGTGCAAAACTATTATTTATTTTTTCCCCTGATTGCTGTAGCTTAAATAATTAATTTTTTTTTAATTATTCCCCAAGTAATAATATTGAGATTTGCACTAACGGAGCAAACAAATTTATTGTTTATTGCTTAAGCAAATAATTATTTCGTTGGTAGCTTGCATTGTTTTTTGCTTTCCCTAATCAATTATAAATTAAAATTAATTTAACATATAAACATTGAGCTATTCGATTGTTGAGCAAGAGCTATTAATTAAGCAAACATTTTCCTGAGAACTATTTAAAATGTCCCGTAATTTTAGATTAGGCGGAAAATTAGTAGTAATAAGTGCAGCTCAAGGCGCACCAATAATTAGGCGAGCCATAAATGAATTAGCCGATGGAAGAGTTGTCTTCTATGCGGGAACATCATTTTTAAATTTAGATAACGATATAGCTATTATTCGCGATAGAGTAGCTCGTTATGAAATTAGACGCAACTTTGGAGACTCAGCGGCTCAATGGAATCCGCGAACAGACCAAATGTGGTTTGACGAGTTTTCGGAAGAAAATATAACCCGAGCAGAAGAACAAGCATCTGAAGCAAATAAATCCAGACGAGTTATCCCTTTCCCTTACCCAATCTGAGCGAACAAATTTTTTACCTCCCACATCTTCCCACCCACTCCAGCAAGCAAGCAGCCAAGCAAATTTTATTGAATTGGAAACAGGACAAACTCGTGGTCCCTATGCAGATCCAATTTCAATGCAAGAGATGACGCAGCCAACACAGCGATCAACCCCATATAGCCAAATCAACGAAGCAGCAGTCCAACCGAAAGCAAACAAATCAGCCACGAGCACAATCGACTGCATACAGACTGACGCCAACGCCGATAACAAGCCAGAATCTATTAGATGCACCGAATATAGAAATTTATCACACGCTGCCTGACGTAACGACATCGAACTTAGCAGTTAATACTACGTCACATTATACTATTCAAGCCATAGCTCCTACTTTACCCAGTAACCCATCCCTTATAAGAAATCCCTTCATTAGTTGCACAACACCTACCACAACCTATACCACTAACTCTGAACGAAATTCCCGGCCCCGACAGTCCCACTGCATCCAGCAATCAGCCTTCCGTCCCATAGTCACAGCACCCACCACAAGCCAACCAGCAGCAACGCAGCAAAGATATTTAACGTCACCGAACCAGATCGACCCGAGACGAAGAGAATTAAACAGAAATTTACCGAGCGTCCATTGGGAAGATGAAGTGCAATACGTCAGCCAGCCACAGCAGCAAAATGCATATATAGCCCCCCCGTCTCAACAATTAATCGACAGAACATACGAATTCCATATTCCCCTATCCCTCAAGCACAACGACGAGCATTCGCAAGCGCTATTCCGCAACAAGCTTCGCAGCAACCGGGATATTATAGCAACCAGCTTATAAGCCAGCCGCATCCCGATTACAATACGATACACCCACTGAGCAGCACCTACAGAACGAGCAGATTAGACGACGCAACGTTCATACGAGAAAAGCGTACGGTCGAAATTTTCAATAGGTGGCACATATCGTTCAAGGGCAATAAAAAAGGCGACCCTGAAACATTCCTACGTAACTTAGAGGAATGTAAAGAGTGACATGGGTTTACCGCGGAAGAGATTATGCTTTCTCTACCGGCCGTACTCGACGACGAATCATACGACTGGTTTAAGAGAGAAAAGCATAACTGGAGAACATTTAGCGAATTTATGGAAGCATTTAGACTGCAATATGGAGTGGAAGATACGCAGATAAGCCTACGTCGCACAGCAGAGCTTAGAACGCAAGGAGCAAATGAAGACATCGCCACATACTTACAAAAGTTAAGAGGGATGTTTGATCATTTTAAGCCTCCAATGTCCATCCACGAGCAACTCGATAGGGCATATAGAAACATGCACCCGAGCTATCGAGTAAAAATAGAAAGGCATCATTTTAATGATTTTACCGAGCTACAACGATTAGGCAAGAGAGAAGAAGCTAGACGCTACTTAGATGAAGCATACAATCCACCTCCGCCAATTACGATTGCAGGGCTACAAAGGTTTGCTTATGTAGACCCCACGCAAACGAAGCCACGAAAAATAGCAGCGATAAAAACCGAGCCAAACCAAAGCACAACAGAAGCCTCAAACCCACCAGAGCCAGCAGCCCCGATAGCTAGCCCAAACCCTCCCAAAAACACCCAACAGCTCAAGCATACCCCAAGGAGCAATAAGCAGCAATACCCCAGGAAGCAGTATAGCGAAGCAGCCAAAAGCATTAACTCGAGCCAACAGCAAGCAGCTGCACAAGAGCCTAAGAATTTTAATATCAGAAGGAACTGGCAAGAGCAGCAAACGCAACAACCGCAGCCAACAATAAGCAGCCTCAATCAGCACAGCAGTGCTAGAGCCCCGATCATATACAATCACCCCCGTAAACAAAAAGAGCCGTGCTACAACTGTAACAAATTAGGCCATTGGGCAGCGGAATGCCCCAACCGACGCCGTCATGGGTGTGGTACACCAGGCGTATACATCAAGCAATGTACAAGATGCAACCCACGCCAGACGTCGGGAAACTACAACCAGAGGGGATAAAGACCCGTATTTTCTCGCCCCAAGCCCCCAAAGGGTCTGAGCCATATAAGTTAGCAACGAGCGAATCCCTGATCCAACACGTCCCCAATATTGACCCAAGACATTATTTCAACTTAGAAATAAACGGCCACAAGGTGATTGCACTCCTAGACGATGGAGCAACAAGATCGTTCCTAGGAGGCAATATGAGCGAGCTGCTACAACGCAAGCTAAGACCGTCCCAGTGCCCAGGAGTCAAGGTAGCAGATGGTACAGTTATACCTGTCCAAGGCATGGTCGACATCACAATAAGAATCGATGGAGACGAAGTTGTTATGCCATTTCAAGTAGCAGATGGACTCCATTATGACTGCATACTTGGAATTGACTTTAAGCGTAAAGTTAATATGAGTATTAACTATGAAAATGATACCTGGTGGACAAGCAAAGGTCTCATACACCAATTCTATCCAGAAGGTAACGATCCTAGTTGCATACCAGCCGTAGCGAAGGAGGATTAAAGCAAGCCAGCCCAGAGCAAATGGAGCAAATGCATCGCTTACTAGATGAATTAATTCCCCAAACACCCCAAACCTTAGGAGTCACTAACCTAACGAGCCTCAGCTAGATGTGCAAGGAGCAGAGCCAATCAGACAGCCACGCCGCAAATATTCGCCAAAAATGCTTCAAGCAGGTTATGAAGAAATAGATCGAATGCTACGAGAAGACATTATAGAGCCCTCGCAAAGCCCATGGTGCAGCTATCCGGTAATCGTACCAAAAGCAAATGGCAAATACCGCTTTGTATTGATTACAGGTTAGTAAATGAAGTGACAAAGAAATTAGCATACCCAATGCGCAATATGGACGATATTTTGGACCAATTGCGGGAAAGCCGATTTATTAGCAAGCTGGATTTGTCACAAGCCTACCATCAAGTTCCCCTAGCCCCCGAGAGCCGTGAAATAACAGCATTCGCCCTACCTGGTAAAGGACTATTTCAATTTAAGCGTGTACCCTACGGCTTGACGAACGCACCAGCCATGTTTCAGCAGCTGATGGATAAGTTGATCAAACCGGAATGGGAGCCACACGTTTTTGCCTACTTAGATGATATCATCATCACGGCAAAAACATTTGAAGAGCATATGAAATGGTTAAAGATAGTCCTTATAGCCCTAAACAAGCCAACTTGCAAATCAACCGCGAAAAATCCGAATTTTGCTGTCCAGAGGTCACTTATCTCGGATACAAAATTAACGAGTCCGGTTGGTACTCTAGATTTATAAAGGATTTAGCAAAATACCGTACGCCATTAAATTATTTAATGAGGAAAGATGTACGATGGCAGTGGCACCAGGAGCAGCAGGAAGCATTTGAAAAAATTAAATTAGCCTTAACCCAAGCCCCAGTCTTAGCCCGTCCCGATTTTTCCCATCCCTTTACCCTCCAAACAGATGCCAGCGATTTCGCCATAGCAGGTGTTCTCACGCAGGAGATCAATGGCGAAGAACACCCGATCTACTACGTAAGTAGAACGCTAAGCAAAGCCGAGCGAAATTATACAGTTACAGAGAAAGAGTGTTTGGCTGTTCTCTGGTCTGTAGAAAGGCTTAAAGGATACTTGCAAGGTGAACAGTTTACCGTTATTACGGATCACCACAGTCTCCTTTGGCTGAATAAGCTAAAAGATCCAGCTGGAAGGTTAGCTCGCTGGAATACTATATTGCAGAACTATAACATCAAGTTCGTGCACCGCAAAGGAGCCATGCACAAAGTCCCAGACGCACTCTCCAGAGCTTTCGAAGAAGCAGAAGCCATAGCAGCAGCCTTAAAGGTAAACACCAATAATCCATGGTACCAAGAGAAACTAAGAGCCGTAGCCAAATTCCCCAATAAATACCCCGATCTCAGAATAGCCAATAATGTATTATACGCCCATCGTCCCAATCCCCTTGTAGATTCCTTTATGCCCGACTTGGATGCATGGAAAGTAGTCCTACCAGAAGCCGACCGCGAAAAAGCCCTATATGAAGCCCATTACATGCCGCAAGCAGGCCATCTTGGCATCGATAAAACTTACGCAAGACTAGCCACTTACTATTATTGGCCAGGCATTTATTTCGATACATGCAACTACGTCAAGACATGCCAAGAATGCCAAGCTCATAAGAGTAGCCAGCAAGCACCTCCAGGATTAATGGAAGGGAGAAATATAACAGAGCCATGGACAGTCGTAGCAGCCGACATAATGGGACCTAAACCACCATCAAAACAAGGGTTTAAATACATCATTGTATTCGAGGATTTGTTCACTCGATACATTGAGATGAAGCCTCTGAGACGAGCCGATGCAAAGAGCGTGCTACAGGCATTTTGACGAACTCATCATCAATAGATGGGGCTGTCCCAAATACCTTGTCACAGATAATGGGACCGAGTTCGCCAATAGAATGGTAACGGAAAGACTAACACAATACGGTATAGTGCAAACCACCATTCCGCCATATTTTGCCCAAGCCAACCCAGTAGAGCGAGTTAATAGAAATATAAAGCCGATGATAAATAGTTATTTAACAGATGACCACCGAGATTGGGATAGACATCTCGGAGAGTTCAATTTCGCGCTAAATACAGTTATACACTCCTCTACAAAATATAGCCCAGCATTTTTAAACTTAGGCAGAAATCCCCGTCCCGTAGCCCTTATAAGGAAGCATATAAAAAAGCCAAGTGAAATTCCAGCCCCAGACACAGAGCAATGGGTAGAACGCATTCACAGATTGCCTAAAATTTATGACCTTGTTAAAAGACACATAGATTTAGCAACAGCAAAGCAAGCGAGGTATTATAACAAAGGTAGAAGGGATGTGCAATACCAAATAGGCAACTTAGTTAGATACCGTAACCGCATTTTATCCTCAGCCGAAAATTACATAGCAGCAAAACAAGCCCCTAAATTTATTGGTCCAGCAAAAATAATACAAGTATTTTCCCCGACGGTATACCTAATAGAGGATTTGCAAAGCAAGCGGCAAATTAAAGTACATATAACAGATTTAAAGCTCCATATTCCTCCCCGGAAAATCCCAGTTCCTATTCAAAGTAGAACTCCCATTCCCCAACAGCCGGGAAACCCGAAAACCCAAACTAAGCCAATTCCCGATGCCCCTATAGCTAAAAGAGGTCGCCCCAGGAAGAAGCCCATCATACCAATACCGCAAAATAGCCCCCAGCGAATGCAACTTAGACCGCGTAAATAACTAGTTTATTTATATATAAGCAACATGGCGAATCTCAATAGGGAAATAGCACATTTAAGCCAAGTACTGAGCCACCATATAATTTATAGATGGAAAGAACAGGCCAAGCAGCCTCAGCCCTTAAGAGAGGCCGAGGACGTGGGCGCTTCGTCCAGAAGCGTATTGAGGATCTGGACGAAGTTCTGCCCAGATTAAATCTCGGCAGAACGCCCAGCCCAATCTTTCCCAGGCCAAGGGAAAGACAGCAGAGCCAATCGCCCCAAAGCCAAACACCTTGCCCAGGGACAAGGGGTTGTATGCGTGGAGGATGCCACCTGTGCGAAACACTCGCACAAGCAAAAACGCAAGGTGCTTCCTCCCACGAGCACGCAGCCCCCATGGAGAGCACGAGCAGCCACCGAGGAGCCAGCACAAACGAGCCAGCGAGCCAAACCCTTCCAACCACCCCAAGCCCTCCCATTACCCCCAGCCCTCCTACATTTAGCCCATCCTTCCCACCCCAACCCATCATTACCCGTCCCGTATTTGATCCCCAAACCCAACTTTATACATACATCCACATCCCAGTCGAAATTCCCCGCCAACAACCCATCATTCCCGACCTAGCCACCATCCGTTCCTCAAATTTCCCCACCGCATCAGCATCCTTTCCCGCCCCTCGAGCTTCCACCCAGCCACCACCCCTAATGTCCCAGAGGACTCAAAATCCCTTCCCCAACACTCCCCACCCTTCCCAGAGCCAACCCAGCACAGCCCAAACCATTCCCTCCCTCCTCGACCTAGTAATCGAGCCATCATACCCCCGAGCCGAAGAGCCAGCAGCAGCGAGCGGAGCCGAGCAATATATTCCCCGACCACCGCCAGCAGAATGCAGACCAATCTGCTGGAATTGTGGTGGGGAAAGGCATAGCTGGCGGCAATGCACCTCACCCAGGGCCCAATTTTGTAAAAATTGTGGGATCCTCGGGGTCTCCACCAGCAGCTGCCCACGCTGCAAGGAGGCATATAAGGCCTATCTGGCCAAACGGCACTAAGCCAGGAATTTTTTTTTCTCTTTCTCTTCTCCTTTGTCTCCATTGTTACAAATGATAAATATAATAAATAATAAATTTAAGAAATTTTTCTTTTTTCTTTTCCCTTTCCTTCTAGTAGCAAGCAATAAGTTTTTATTTTACGATATAAAATATGCAAAGTGAAAGCAAGTTCTTATTTTGGTTTATTCTTACATTCTTTAACGGTTTTAATGAATTAACAAAATAATAAGCAGCAGAAAAATTACACAAGCAGCAAATAAACGAGGCAAAGGTATGCACTAATCTATTAATAATTATTATTATTTTATTATTGATTATTTTCATAATTTATATTTGATATATTATTATGTATGAGTATGCGAGCAACATGTAAGTGTGCAAGAATGAGAGATCCGCGTTCGCGGGAAGAGTTCTCAAGCGAGCAAAATAATTGTAAAGGGTATGCCAGTCGTCGTTACTCGTAATAAATGTTATAGCATAATATAATAGGAAATATACACTCTCAGCGCGCACATAACACAGTCATGTCCAGCCAAGCAGTAATCAGCGAGATTAAACACTTACACCTCAAGATAAATAGCACGAGCAATTTATCGAGCGTTTAGTAATTAGATAGCATACTTACCCCACCAACATACACAGAACGCGAAATCCATTTATTCAAATGGTTTTATAATTTATTTTTGTTGTGGTAGTTACGTCTCCGCGTAACTACAGTTTGGTGGGGGGGAGTGTGACAATGCAAATAATGCATGTCATTAACAGCGACAAATAGCTAAACCTTTTCCCTGTACGAGCACACACACACACATATACAAGCCTAACCGAACCTATATTTCCCTAATTTCCCTAAGAGTCTATAATAAAAGTACAACACCCTCCCAATAACCGAGCTCCTTTAACACTATAACAAATCACCGAGCCCACTAACAAGCGTACACAGGGGAGCAGCCGAGCAGGACACAGAAGGAGTTCACAACAGTATAGAGTACTCTTGAAGTAAACTAATCATAAGCCCTGACGTAGAGAAAAGCAGCATGCTGAGGTGTTGACAGCGAGCCCCAAAGTCCTGAACCTAGTAGCAGCGTACCCAGCAAGCCAAGGAAGCCTGAGCCAGAAGAATAAGCCAGTAAATCCAGGAAGTCCGTTGGCCAGCAAATATCGAGGAAACCTGTAAGCACCAGCTAATGTAGTAATGTTCACTATAAGGGAGCAGATGGGAGCACACACTTACTTAAATAAGTGTGTATAGGAGAGGACTTGTGAAGAGGTTAGGTGAGCATTATAAGTGCTCACACACACACACAGATTAATAATAAAGCAGCAAGCCGTCCTCCAAGTGGATATTTACCTGGATATTGCCGTGTGTCCGTCCAAGCAGCCGAGCCCGCCGTTGCACCTGTCAAGCCGTGCGCCTCAAGAAGAGCGAGAGAGAAAGAGATATCGGCGCGGCGACGCATGAGCCCGTATCGACGTGCCGTGGATATACATCTCCCGCAGCCCTGTAACCACCGAGATTATTAGCCGACGGGCGAACAATAAGGAACGAATTTATAATTACCTGGCAAGCAGCTTACGTCGTCGTCAACGGCACCATTGTTGTTGCGGGAACGGACGAGGTGTACACTTCGAGACGATGCGGCGGCCATGTTACTCAAGCCGCACTCGAGTAAGGCCGCGTACGCACCGCAAGTGGGCCGTCGCGACGCATGCGCGCACACGGGCAATGCGTCGACCACGCCGAGGAGACCAGAGCTCTTCCGATCGCCGTAGCGTCACGACGTCCGAACCGGGTGCTAACAATAGTGTGTAGCGATCGAGTGTGCAAATTTGTTTAGCGAAAGTTAAGCGAGAGCAGCATCGCAGCAAAGGTTGGTGGATACTCTTGTGCCTCCTTTATTCCGTTTTTGTGCATTCCCGTGCTTCCGTACTGTGTGTGTGCGAGTTACCGCGTTTCCCCCTTCTCCCCCCTTTTCTTTATTTCGAGCAGCTTTCGACCCGCGATCGCGTATCGCAGCCGCGCCGCCGGTCGACATTAAACTCGTTGCGGACGAGTATCACCGATTCAGCTAACGATTCGGGGTTAGTTAAATTATAATTTGCACCCGTGCAATTAGCAGTGAGCCGCATTTCGCCTTCCTACATTCGCCCCCCCACCTGAGCCGATCGCAGCCGAGCTTGAGCCCGCGTAACGGACGAGACTGGCACCCGTAATTAATTTAGAGATATCGCATCGAATAATAAATTAAGTATTTTATATATATTCCTTATTTTTATTATTCCCCGATCACCTGCACCCTAATCCCCAGTGCAGCGTGACAATAGGTTAAATGATCGTTAAGATGGAAATATACTTTACTGACAGTCCTGAGCCTTGTAGAATTCTACCCTATCGACCGTTATTTCAAATATCATTTATGTACATTTATGTACGTTTATATACATTAAAAAAATCGTTAAAATGAAAAAACTACTCTATTGGTTTGCAAACTTAAAGAAAGAAATCTGCTATACCTGTAATTTCTAGCAAGAAAAAAACTCTTCCTTGCCCACCCAACCGAGAGTTAGGTTAAGCTGCAGAGAGAATCACCAGCGCGGCAGTCGTCGGTGTCGGCGTCGGCGTCGGCGTCGGTGTCGGCGTCGGTTGTCGGCGTCATAGTTTTACTTACCTACCCAACTGTTGCTCCAACGACGTAGAGAGAGAGAATGAATGAATGAATGAATGAATCAGGTTTATTGGGCCTTTGGGATAGAAACCCCGTAGGCACTTCAGCAATACATTTGAGATTTTTATACAAATAAATAAAATAACAATGAATAAAAACCTTAAAATACGCAACAAAAATAAAAATATATATACAAACATAATAAAATAAAAATTTGATTATAAACAAATGGAAATCATAACGCATTGTAAAAATAATAAATAAAATAAAATACAATGATCACCATACAAGAATTACAATGATAAAATTAAATTTAAAAAACGCATGATAATACTGCTATAATAATACTAGTATAAAATCAATGCTACTCCGCTTGGAAACGGGGATGGACCTCAATACTATTCGCTCGTTATTACCTGGTCGGACCAAGGCCCATTTAGTAATCTCTGTAAAGACGCATTTAGTAATCTCTGTAACTTTAGATTTTTGGTTTGATCAATGTCATCGTAAACCGCACACGCATAATCAAAATGTGGGAAAATAAGCGCCTCCACCAGGTTTTTTCCTTAGTTTACGCGATAGAGTTCTTCTATAATATCTTAAGGGGGTGCCATACTAGATTATTACCGACGAGTCAGATGGATACATTATTACACTTAATGAACAAATTATGGTTTATTTGCAAAACGCAAATACAGAAGCACTAGATAATCACATAATACGCATTTATACGAAGTTTGAAGTCAATATGTGAAGGACACCCTAAAAAAGTTTGCACGGAAAAAATAGTCATTTTTCCGTGCAGAAATTTCTTAGGGTGTCCTTGTTGTATTGATCTGGAACTTGTAGAAAGACATATTACACCATTATCTAGTGCTTCTGTATTTGCGTTTTTGCATAATATTGACAAAAAATTAAATAGTTTATATTATTGACAAAGTTATCTTAGTACCAATTTCGCCGCTAGAGTGTGCGACGCGCTTAGTCTGTACTTTGTATTGTATACTTAGCGTGGAAGCACATGCGCAAATGGTTTGTAGCATACGGCGTTAAATACCATAATTCATACACCGCCCTTATATCAATAAAGACATATAATAAAAGTCGTGCTTAGCATTGCAGAATGACGACATTCTTAGCTTATTTAATCGGGGCAACAATGGAAATCAAAGACGATAAAAAATCAAAATATTTTTTATTTAGAGGCCACGGTTGCCTTGCATGTTCCATCTCTCTCCCTCTCTCTCCACTCGAACCATCTCCGTCTATCTCTCTCTCTAACTCTCTCTCTCTCTCGCTTTACCAGAATACGTACGCGCATGCGCATGCGCAATTTTCGGAAACTAGTGACGAACTTCTCGCGCTCGAGTCCCGTTGCAGGATTACCTAAGTTTGCTCGGTACAGAAAACACGTAAAATTGTCAGCTGTAGCCCTAGGCGGCCGGCTCGCGCGTCGTGTCGTTGAGTTAGCCGGCCGCGTAGGCTATATTCGGCGGTGTATAAGGATAGAAATCGTTTTTTCCCGGGGATTAAATTGAATTTAAATATCTCTCGTATGACCTGAACAAAGTAGCAATGGGTTTTCTATATTAATAAATTAGAAGTATTATTTACATTCATGATTTATTAATAAATATTTGAAAAAACATAAAAAACGAAAACTAAAAATAATTATTAAATTCGTATTAAAATGCGACAAATTACAAAAAAAATTAGTATTGTGGGTTTAATAAAATAATAATTATACACGGGTATTGTTTACGCTAACGACACATTCATAGAAATTTAGATATACTACTCGTAAAATGACAAACAAAAATCAAGCACGTGTAAATAAGCGAAAATTGTCAGTTGGAGGCCTAGGCGGCCGGCGCGCGCGTCGAGTCGTCGAGTTAGCCGGCGCGTAGGCTATATTCGGCGGTGTGTAAGGCTAGAAATCATTTTTCGGGGGGTATTAATCTCGATTTAAATATCTGTTGATTGACTGAACAAAGTAGCAAATGACAAATTATAAAAATTTATATTATATTTACTGATAAATTATTATTTATGCATAATAATATGTATTTATTCATAAAGTGAAATTGCCAAAATATTTATATCGTTTATTTAATAAAAAAATATTATTATATTTGGTTATCTTATTAATACAAAACCAGATATATTATAGATTAAATATATATTTGTTAAAATGAAGAGAAAATGAATAATCAAAAGCCGTTACAATGAGTGAAAAATTACAAATAATATTTATATTGTTTATTTACTGAAAGTAATAATTATACCTGGTTATTGTTTGTACATAACTACACATTCTACCTATAAACTTTAGATATAATCTTGAAATGACAAACAGAAATCAAGGTCGTTTAAGGAGTGTAAAAATGTTCAGTCGGAGGCCTAGGCGGCCGGCTCGCGCGTCGAGTCATCGAGGTTAGTCGGCCGCGTAGGCTATATTCGTCGTTATGTGAGGTTGAATATCGCATAATTTAAAAAATGTCTCGTATTATTTAAATTATTTGCTAATAAATAGTTTTTAATTAATTGTGATAGTTATGTA
>JANSJX010000635.1:15000-20192 GCA_026168455.1 Theocolax elegans | reverse complement strand
GTAACCCAGGTAGATAAGTTCTAAAGATTATTTTGAACAAAAGTTGTTTGTAATGTTTTTTCAAAAAATTAATAGATTTGAGATAAATGGCTTTGAAAATAGAAAATTTTCTAAAAAATTGAAAAATTTCCATTTTCATGGTGGAATAACTCTTAGGCAAATTATTTTTAACACCTACAATTTTTTTTCTATCTTCTTGAAGATATTTCCAGCTGTTCTCAAATTTTGGAGGAATTAAAATTTTCATCGTACCACTTGACGTGAAATAGCCATATATATGCATTGTAACGGGGTACAGTCTCTCGCGTAAGTAAGGGTAAAGGGATCGGTTGCTACGGCACTGCCTAATTATACTCCCTAGGCGATGCCCCGAAAGTGCGCGGTGGATTCAAATCAGCGAACCTCACCCGCGTAAAAATAGAAGTCTGGCTAACATCGGGGCAAAGGCTGGTTTATAAAAGTCTGACAAGTCTGGTTAGTAAGACGATCCCAGACTTTACAAATAATATTTTTAAAAGTCTGGGATAAAGTCACCAGACTTTTCCCCGAGTTATCTGTCTACTTGCGCAAAAGAAAGTTTTCCGACCGGTCATCCATCCTCCGTACCGACCCGAGTTATCTGTCTACTTGCGCAAAAGAACGTTTTTCCGACCGGTCATCCATCCTCCGTACCGACCCGAGTTGTCTGTCTACTTGCGCAAAAGAAAGTTTTCCGACCGGTCATCCATCCTCCGTCCCGATCCCTAGTCCACTATCTACTTGCGCAAAAGTTGAAATCCCGACCGGTTACCCATCCTCCGTCCCGATCCCTAGTCGTCTATCTACTTGCGCAAAGTTGAAATCCCGACCGGTCATCCATCCTCCGTACCGTCCCCGAGTTATCTGTCTACTTGCGCAAAAGAAAGTTTTCCGACCGGTCATCCATCCTCCGTCCCGAGCCCTATTCCTCTATCTACTTGCGCAAAAGTTGAAATCCCGACCGGTTACCCATCCTCCGTCCCGATCCCTAGTCGTCTATCTACTTGCGCAAAAGTTGAAATCCCGACCGGTTACCCATCCTCCGTACCGTCCCCGAGTTATCTGTCTACTTGCGCAAAAGAACGTTTTCCGACCGGTCATCCATCCTCCGTACCGACCCCGAGTTGTCTGTCTACTTGCGCAAAAGAAAGTTTTCCGACCGGTCATCCATCCTCCGTCCCGATCCCTAGTCCACTATCTACTTGCGCAAAAGTTGAAATCCCGACCGGTTACCCATCCTCCGTCCCGATCCCTAGTCGTCTATCTACTTGCGCAAAAGTTGAAATCCCGACCGGTCATCCATCCTCCGTACCGTCCCCGAGTTATCTGTCTACTTGCGCAAAAGAACGTTTTCCGACCGGTCATCCATCCTCCGTCCCGAGCCCTATTCCTCTATCTACTTGCGCAAAAGTTGAAATCCCGACCGGTTACCCATCCTCCGTCCCGATCCCTAGTCGTCTATCTACTTGCGCAAAAGTTGAAATCCCGACCGGTTACCCATCCTCCGTCCCGATCCCTAGTCGTCTATCTACTTGCGCAAAAGTTGAAATCCCGACCGGTCATCCATCCTCCGTACCGTCCCCGAGTTATCTGTCTACTTGCGCAAAAGAAAGTTTTCCGACCGGTCATCCATCCTCCGTCCCGAGCCCTATTCCTCTATCTACTTGCGCAAAAGTTGAAATCCCGACCGGTTACCCATCCTCCGTCCCGATCCCTAGTCGTCTATCTACTTGCGCAAAAGTTGAAATCCCGACCGGTTACCCATCCTCCGTCCCGATCCCTAGTCGTCTATCTACTTGCGCAAAAGTTGAAATCCCGACCGGTTACCCATCCTCCGTCCCGATCCCTAGTCGTCTATCTACTTGCGCAAAAGTTGAAATCCCGACCGGTCATACATCCTCCGTACCGTCCCCGAGTTATCTGTCTACTTGCGCAAAAGAAAGTTTTCCGACCGGTCATCCATCCTCCGTCCCGAGCCCTATTCCTCTATCTACTTGCGCAAAAGTTGAAATCCCGACCGGTCATCCATCCTCCGTACCGTCCCCGAGTTATCTGTCTACTTGCGCAAAAGTTGAATTCCCGACCGGTTACCCATCCTCCGTCCCGATCCCAAGTCGTCTATCTACTTGCGCAAAAGTTGAAATCCCGACCGGTCATCCATCCTCCGTACCGTCCCCGAGTTATCTGTCTACTTGCGCAAAAGTTGAAATCCCGACCGGTTACCCATCCTCCGTCCCGATCCCTAGTCGTCTATCTACTTGCGCAAAAGTTGAAATCCCGACCGGTTACCCATCCTCCGTCCCGATCCCAGGTCGTCTATCTACTTGCGCAAAAGTTGAAATCCCGACCGGTCATCCATCCTCCGTACCGTCCCCGAGTTATCTGTCTACTTGCGCAAAAGAAAGTTTTCCGACCGGTCATCCATCCTCCGTCCCGAGCCCTATTCCACTATCTACTAGCGCAAAAGTTGAAATCCCGACCGGTTACCCATCCTCCGTCCCGATCCCTAGTCGTCTATCTACTTGCGCAAAAGTTGAAATCCCGACCGGTTACCCATCCTCCGTCCCGATCCCTAGTCGTCTATCTACTTGCGCAAAAGTTGAAATCCCGACCGGTTACCCATCCTCCGTCCCGATCCCTAGTCGTCTATCTACTTGCGCAAAAGTTGAAATCCCGACCGGTCATACATCCTCCGTACCGTCCCCGAGTTATCTGTCTACTTGCGCAAAAGTTGAATTCCCGACCGGTTACCCATCCTCCGTCCCGATCCCAAGTCGTCTATCTACTTGCGCAAAAGTTGAAATCCCGACCGGTCATCCATCCTCCGTACCGTCCCCGAGTTATCTGTCTACTTGCGCAAAAGTTGAAATCCCGACCGGTTACCCATCCTCCGTCCCGATCCCTAGTCGTCTATCTACTTGCGCAAAAGTTGAAATCCCGACCGGTTACCCATCCTCCGTCCCGATCCCAGGTCGTCTATCTACTTGCGCAAAAGTTGAAATCCCGACCGGTCATCCATCCTCCGTACCGTCCCCGAGTTATCTGTCTACTTGCGCAAAAGAAAGTTTTCCGACCGGTCATCCATCCTCCGTCCCGAGCCCTATTCCACTATCTACTAGCGCAAAAGTTGAAATCCCGACCGGTTACCCATCCTCCGTCCCGATCCCTAGTCGTCTATCTACTTGCGCAAAAGTTGAAATCCCGACCGGTTACCCATCCTCCGTCCCGATCCCTAGTCGTCTATCTACTTGCGCAAAAGTTGAAATCCCGACCGGTTACCCATCCTCCGTCCCGATCCCTAGTCGTCTATCTACTTGCGCAAAAGTTGAAATCCCGACCGGTCATACATCCTCCGTACCGTCCCCGAGTTATCTGTCTACTTGCGCAAAAGTTGAATTCCCGACCGGTTACCCATCCTCCGTCCCGATCCCAAGTCGTCTATCTACTTGCGCAAAAGTTGAAATCCCGACCGGTCATCCATCCTCCGTACCGTCCCCGAGTTATCTGTCTACTTGCGCAAAAGTTGAAATCCCGACCGGTTACCCATCCTCCGTCCCGATCCCTAGTCGTCTATCTACTTGCGCAAAAGTTGAAATCCCGACCGGTTACCCATCCTCCGTCCCGATCCCAGGTCGTCTATCTACTTGCGCAAAAGTTGAAATCCCGACCGGTCATCCATCCTCCGTACCGTCCCCGAGTTATCTGTCTACTTGCGCAAAAGAAAGTTTTCCGACCGGTCATCCATCCTCCGTCCCGAGCCCTATTCCACTATCTACTAGCGCAAAAGTTGAAATCCCGACCGGTTACCCATCCTCCGTCCCGATCCCTAGTCGTCTATCTACTTGCGCAAAAGTTGAAATCCCGACCGGTTACCCATCCTCCGTCCCGATCCCTAGTCGTCTATCTACTTGCGCAAAAGTTGAAATCCCGACCGGTTACCCATCCTCCGTCCCGATCCCTAGTCGTCTATCTACTTGCGCAAAAGTTGAAATCCCGACCGGTCATACATCCTCCGTACCGTCCCCGAGTTATCTGTCTACTTGCGCAAAAGTTGAATTCCCGACCGGTTACCCATCCTCCGTCCCGATCCCAAGTCGTCTATCTACTTGCGCAAAAGTTGAAATCCCGACCGGTCATCCATCCTCCGTACCGTCCCCGAGTTATCTGTCTACTTGCGCAAAAGTTGAAATCCCGACCGGTTACCCATCCTCCGTCCCGATCCCTAGTCGTCTATCTACTTGCGCAAAAGTTGAAATCCCGACCGGTTACCCATCCTCCGTCCCGATCCCAAGTCGTCTATCTACTTGCGCAAAAGTTGAAATCCCGACCGGTCATCCATCCTCCGTACCGTCCCCGAGTTATCTGTCTACTTGCGCAAAAGTTGAATTCCCGACCGGTTACCCATCCTCCGTCCCGATCCCAAGTCGTCTATCTACTTGCGCAAAAGTTGAAATCCCGACCGGTCATCCATCCTCCGTACCGTCCCCGAGTTATCTGTCTACTTGCGCAAAAGTTGAAATCCCGACCGGTTACCCATCCTCCGTCCCGATCCCTAGTCGTCTATCTACTTGCGCAAAAGTTGAAATCCCGACCGGTTACCCATCCTCCGTCCCGATCCCTAGTCGTCTATCTACTTGCGCAAAAGTTGAAATCCCGACCGGTCATACATCCTCCGTACCGTCCCCGAGTTATCTGTCTACTTGCGCAAAAGTTGAATTCCCGACCGGTTACCCATCCTCCGTCCCGATCCCAAGTCGTCTATCTACTTGCGCAAAAGTTGAAATCCCGACCGGTCATCCATCCTCCGTACCGTCCCCGAGTTATCTGTCTACTTGCGCAAAAGTTGAAATCCCGACCGGTTACCCATCCTCCGTCCCGATCCCTAGTCGTCTATCTACTTGCGCAAAAGTTGAAATCCCGACCGGTTACCCATCCTCCGTCCCGATCCCAGGTCGTCTATCTACTTGCGCAAAAGTTGAAATCCCGACCGGTCATCCATCCTCCGTACCGTCCCCGAGTTATCTGTCTACTTGCGCAAAAGAAAGTTTTCCGACCGGTCATCCATCCTCCGTCCCGAGCCCTATTCCACTATCTACTAGCGCAAAAGTTGAAATCCCGACCGGTTACCCATCCTCCGTCCCGATCCCTAGTCGTCTATCTACTTGCGCAAAAGT
>JANSJX010000635.1:5000-7500 GCA_026168455.1 Theocolax elegans | reverse complement strand
GGTGGCTTCGGGGACCACCGACGGGTATTGGCGAACCCGGGGGTACCTGAGCTGGGGGTGGAGAGGCGCCGACCATCCCCATACCGTAACCCTTTTGGGCGGCTCCAACAACCCCCACAAGGCGTGGTGGGGGTACGTTGTCGTCCGGAGGAACGGTGGCTTGCCTTAACCGGCCGGCCGCGAGTGGGGCTCTATAATCCCCCGCAATCCCAAGTTTTGGTGCGCGGCGATGGGATGGATGGCCCGGGCGAGTCGGGTCCCTAGCGCACCAACCCATGCGAGCCGTGGCGGCAGTAGTGGTGTAATGGCCTTGCTGTGGTACACGTAGTCCACAGTCGACTTTTTAGATCGTAGTAGTTTAATAGGTTCTCCCTGAACGATGCGCGTACTCTATTGGGGGGCTTAGGCTCACGTGGAGTGCCGTGTCTGCCGGGAGGGCCGCCCCGCGAATGATGAACAATAAAAATAAAAACTTAAAAACCAAAAACCAAAAAAAAAATAAAAATAAAATCGAGGAGGAGTTGAGGAGGGAGGAGGAACTGAGGAGGAAGGAGGAGTTAAAGAGAAAGGAAGAGGAAGAGTTAGGTAGCGATACCTCGAGCAGCGATACCGACACGACGTGCGTAAGTAGCGATAGATCGCCTAAGGAAAATCAAGGAGCGAAGAAAAGTGAAAAACAGAAGATGGAAGTGCAGCAGAAGAAAGCGGATGAAAAGCAGAAAGATGGATTGGCGAAAAGTACGAAGAAAGATAAGGGATTGGGAACTGGTAAGTTTAGAAATGATCGGATAAAAGGCGGTAATGAATTGCTGTACGTTGTCTGCGAGCACTTATCGCAGGACGTGAGGAAGGTGAAGGTAGAGCCGAAGGATGATGAACGAAGGGAGGAGACAATGGAGATCGCGGACTGGTCTGAGATTAGGGGAAAGAAGAGAGGAAAAGCTAGGGACACGAGTGAGGAGGAAGAGCAAGAAGCGGGAAGAAAGAGGAAGGTTGACGGAGATAAAAACCGAGAGACGGGAACAAGTATAGATTGGGAGGACGTGCCGGAGGATGTGCCGGAGGATGTGCCTGAACAGGGAGAGAAGGTGTGGTTGGACCGCTTTGCGGGGATCACTCATGACCTGAGGCGCCTTGTACTCAGCGATGCAAATAAAATAACAAAGTTTGTTGCGTCTAAAGTCCTGGACCAGGCGGCTCGTTACGAGCAACTGCTCCAGGAGGTCATTATTGAAAACGCGAGGTTGAAGGGAAGAGTTGAAGGATTGGAAAGAGTTGAGAAGAGAATAGATAGGATGGAAAGGAAATTGGACGAGAAGGTGGACAGACTGGGTGAAGCTATGGAAAGAATAGAAGAATGGACCAAAGGAGGTGCGACGGATGTAGGTGTTGGAATGAAGACCCGGATACCACCTAGGAGCTATGCGGTAGTCGTCAGAGGCAAGGAAAAAGCGCTTCCTAATGAAGAGGTCTTCCGGCGGATGGAGAATTCCGTTTGCCGGGACGTGGAGGTCAAAGTTAGGAGAGTCAAGCCGGCAAAAGGTGGCGGACTCATAATAGAGACGGCCTCGGAAGCGGACCAACAGCGACTGCAAGAATGTGAGAGGTTTGCGAGTGCGGGCCTAACGGTGCAGCAGCCGAAGCGATTAGATCCGAGGGTGGTCATTTATGACGTGCCCCCGGAACTGAGAGATGAGAGCCTCTTAGAAGGCATATATGAAAAGTGTCTGAGTGGTATGCTCGATAGGCAAGAGTTCGACGCGGACTGTAAAAGTGATTCGTACGATTAAATCGAGGGAGAAAAGTTGTAGGAGCGTGGTGGTACAACTACCTCTACGATGCCGCAACAGGCTAATAAATGATGGAAGGGTATATGTTCGATGGGTGTCGTACCGAGTGGCATCGTGGGAGCATATTCCACGCTGCTACGCCTGTGCAGGGTATGGCCACCGGGCAAGAGAATGCAAAAAGGGTGTGCTGTGTAACCGGTGCGGAAAGCCCGGACACCGTGCTGCCAGCTGTAAGGCACCAGTGGACTGCGCGAATTGTCGGGAAAAGCGGAAGCCTTCGGAGCATTCGGCATTATCGCCGACATGCCCCGAATACGTATGGAGGATGAGTTTGCTGCGTGCTAGGATAGGGTTTGAGAACGGCTAGTCTGAGAGAGAGGAAGGAGCGGTAGCTAGGGCGAGCATGGGTGTATGAATGTGTGTGCATGTGTGATGGATGGATGGATGAATGTGCGCACGGCGACCTCGGAAACCATCCGCCCAATCGGTATCGGTCTCGACCGACGCCTATTGGACGGATGACGAGATCGATGGGGAGTAGCGCCCCCACGCTCCGAGCTATGGCCGGCCGGTGGCTGGAGTGGCGAGACTCCAAACCGGTACCCACACCAGGGTATAAAGGTACCACGGGAGCCCGGGAGCCCCGGGGACTGGGTGTATACTTGGTCCCCGCCCGGGCGAATGGGTTGGACTCGTGGTGGCAGTGGTTG